>PNEQ01105977.1:125769-155429 GCA_003012365.1 Medauroidea extradentata
TAGGCCAAATATTTTTTTTTGTGGCTTAAAGGTTTTGTGCGTACCTAACCTTCTCAAATAAACGTGATTTTTTATTACTTAACACCTTTTAAATTCAGTAAAAGTGTTATGTTGCGGTAGAGCTAAGTTTACTCTTTAATTCCAGTACTTCATAATTTACATTTGAACAGCATCTTCAACAGGACACATAAAATAGCGGTGAAGCGCGCGTGCGAGTCTTCAGAGTAGTTCTGTTCCCGCCAATAGAGTTCTCTTAGTGCGCTGTCTGCGGCCAACTTCTCCCCCGTCGCTGGCGACACGAGCGCGACATTGCCATATCCACACAGTAACGCCACTTGTGACGTAGGTAAACAACCTATCCGCTCGGTGCTAATAGAAGAGTTGCGTTGTGTACGTGTTTGATAATGGGTAAAAAAAAAGGCGTCATACCATTTTAAAAAAAGAGGTAACAGATCTTCAGGAGCATCTTCAGGTTGGAAAAACAGAAGAAAAGTTGCGAACCAAGAGAACGGAGCACTTGCGGAACAAAATGAATCACAGGCAGCTTTGCAGTAAGTACAATAATTATTTATAGACTCTTACTTATTACATTGCAACCTCACTAATCCGTTATGCTGGGGAACAATAAATTAACGAATCACCGCATTTTGCGGATTAACAGAAACTAAAACGTTCAGAAATAAATAAACGAATGAAATGTTTTCCCAAATAAAAAATAAATTGTTCCTAAGAAAATATTGTTTTATAGTTTTTCAATCTGTATTTGTAGGTATAACGATGCTAAAGAAATAGACATCGCCGTTCCGGTGCTGCAGAGAATAATTTTAAAAAATCTGATTTCTTAAAAATTATACTTCAGTTAAAAAATTATCCCATTCTCGAATCGGCGTGGTTCTGCTGTATTGTATCAGTTACTGTTTAGTCTTTTGCTTGTTTAAGAATTAATCCATATGTTTGTCTAGCATAAGAGTAGTATTCATATACAACAAGACAATGTAATAAATAGTCATTGTTTATTGATAACTGCTGTCAAATTAGAAGACTTATGTTCTGGTGACTGCAGACATGGAGCAGCGATATCAAAAGCCTCCTAAACATGCGATCCATGTTCGATTCTCGGTGGAGTAACTCTGTTCCGCTTGCGTAAATCGTGTCATCATGATAACATATATCGGTGCGTTTTCTGTTAGAGGTATATCTACACACTTTTATCGACATGTGCTGAATTTCTGAGATTCTATTGCTGTTCCTTGCTAGTATATACTTTCAGAATCTGATTTAAAACTATTTTCTCTCCAAACTCCTAAACTAAGGGTGAGAGAGGATTACGTTGTTTCTTTGTACGAGGAGGAGCAAGCGCGTAAATCTGTCGGCACCCCTCCCCCCCCCCACCAATTCATGTGGGGCCGCAATGCCCAAATGGTCAGATCATTAGCTTTCCAAGGCGATAAGGGTTCGATTCCTGGCGGTGTCGGTACCCGGATTTTTACACGTGAGAATTACCGAACGATGCCGTTGGTCGGCAGGTTTTCTTGGGGATTTTCCGTTTCCCCTACCCTTTCATTCCTGCACTTCTCCATACACACATCATGTCACACTTCACCAACGCTAAAGACCTAGATGTTGAGCGCTAACCAAAATCTATCACTCATCTCACCTTCCGTAGGGTGGGAGTCTTCTGAATTTACATTTCCGGCGAAGCATATTTATCTGTGTATCTTCAATTTATCTACTACTCAAGAGTTCTATAAAATACTCTATGAGAAAATTAATATTAGTTGATTTGTTTTAATTTATTTGTAGCTTAATATTTGAAGTTCATTGCCGTATTCATAGCAATTACCGTCCCATTTCTGATACACTGTTCAAAACCCCAATGCAATGAACGAAACATGTATTTGTGAGCTGATAGCAATCCACAATTGTTGTGTCATTCTGTTATTTTATTTGTTGAGAACCTCGGATATGTTTTACGGTAACTGTCCCGGTTTTTGGAATGTTAACTGTTCTTGGAAATTCAATATAAACATAGCGATAATAAGGCGAATATTAGGTAATTCAATTGAATAACTGTATGGCATTTTCGCCAAACTTTATATTTATGAGCGTGCCCAATAAAATTTGAAAGCACCTGCCTGGAGAATTTTGTTGGCGCGAGACGAAGTCATTGTTTCTGTTATCGTGCTCTGTGGAGGTGTTATGTATGTTTACATTTCCAGTTATCTGACAAAATTAAGAGTTTCACGTGTTAAGAAAATATTCATGCGGTACGTTATAATAATTGTCATCGAGGAATTATCGATTTTATGTGTTAGAATTTCTATGTTCTGCAAATAATTTACGAATGTAATACATATATATATACAGACAACAAAATGATAATTTGTAAAAACTTATCAAAACAAAATTCAATGTTGTCACACAATAAATAATGCTAACTGCAGCGACAAAGAGAGCTTTTCCATTGTTGATATACCAGCTCTCGGGGCGTACACAGAATATAAACAATGCCACGTGGATTCGAGTCATTGGTTTACATAGTCACTTGTATTACTTCAGGCACTGACTGTAATTACTCTGTCTATTAATAAATTATTTTGAAATGGTAAACGTGACGATTCGATGCTTTGCATCAGATAATAATAACTGTATTAGAAGCGACACAAGGAAGCTTTTTAATTGTTATTGTTTTCAGCTCTCAGCATTCATATAAACAAAGCCATGTGGAATTTGAGACATTGGATGAAAAAATTTCTTATACTTCAAGCAATACTGTAATTTGTTTGTATCTCATTCTAAATTAATAAATGGTAGATATGACGTTACTTGCGCTTCAGTTTCCTCCGAGAATAAAATACGGCCTACTAAACTTCAGTGTAACCAAATATTCACGAACTCCGATACCATGACAAATCCAAAGAGAAAACGAGTACGATAAAAACCACGTCTTGTCGCTTCTGTCACTATTTCTTTATTCTGTGGTGATGGTAAACAACTTTTATTATAGATACGTTTTCATGCACAAGTATAACAGAATTCAACATGACATACTAACATTACACCAATGGGTTGCAGAGTTAAAGTACCAAAATTTTCATTCCATGTTCGTAAATAAATGGATTTTGATATCTGGGTAGTCAAATAGTTTTATTATCTAGTCTTCGGGAACGATTCTGAAAATTGGGGGATAGTCACGTTTTAAGAACTATGTCTAAATATCATTCTGTAACGTGCAGATATGAAACGCATACAATATGGTGCAGTAAAAAATATAACGAGACACTTGGATCCAGTTATCATAATTCACTTCAAACACTGGGTAATTCTTTTCAGAATACTGGGTATTGCAAGTAAAAACAAATTTGAAATTTCACATGCTTTACGGCAATCAACTTATGTCAACCGAAATATTAAAACGAAACGTTTATCGTCATTTCTGATTTTTAATTACTGTTAGAATTCCAACCAATTTTCACCGATTACCTCGACGATATGTCGAAATTTAGGAATTTTTGTGAACCTGTATTCAGTTGTCTAGACCATCAAACCGACATTTTCTTTCTAACGAAATGTAATTTACTTTTAACAGGTAGACGCATTTAGAATTTAATGATGCCGAGAAATGGTAGATACCAACCTCATATGTAGCTGAACTAACAGATAAAATCAGACAGTGCATAACTTTTTAAATTATTCCCCAATGTTAATTCTATTTTCAGTGGTGCCATACGCAGAAAACAGTGCTCGTTTGATTAAATATCAATAAATACTTATTTTCAGACATATTCAGAAGGAAACTGTATCATCAAACATATAAATATACCTCTTATATCGTCAAAATGAGTAGTTCACGTCGGACGCGCCCCTTACTAGTTCCCGACAACTGGTTTCAACGATTTCTGAAAACAAGTGAGAGTAAACTGGCATTTTTAAAGGTCGTGATGTCGGTAACTAAGTAAGTGGTTCGTTAAATTAACATTTCTGTCTTTAAAGAAAAAATTGAACATTTGTAGACAGAACAGTAAGATTTTAAATTTAAAAAGATTTTTATATCTATAACGATTGTAATGTCATTTCTGCCTAAACATTCAGATAGCTGGTGCCGTTACCTTACACGTTCGCATATATTGTATAGGTTAAGCAACAGTCTCTGATGTTACGTGTTCAACTACTACCTTTATAAACATGTTTTAAAGTATGTGTCCTGTACACTCTCTTTAAAAAATTATAGGCCTAGTGTTTACATTAAGTTGTTGTGTAATTAAAGTTTGGTCAAACACACTAATTCTAAAAACTAATATATTTTGCTTTATGTGGGAAAAGAACCCATAACCTCTAACTTTATTAACTTTTGTATATTCTAACACACTGCAATGTTTTATTAATAAATTTGCAAGAATTTGGTTTGTGATTTGTAGGATTGAAAATGTCGTGGGTGAACCTCACACACAGGGGCAGACTAAAGAATTAGGAATTGTTCACTGTCCTGCAGATGACAGTGATAAGCATGACGACAGCCTACTTGACATGTCTTGCTTTCTTCAAGATGATGATGAACTTCCAAATCTAACAGTAGAATCTGCAAATGAACCAACCTCTTGGGATCTCCTTAAAGGAAACAGGATAGTCAAGCCGTCGTACCTGATACCAAAATTACTAAATTTGCAGAGTTCTCACATTCAACAGTGTACAGCTGGCTCTATTCACTTCCTGAAAGAGTTAAGAAATGGTTTCTCATGCCAATGGAATCTTGAGTGCGATATGTGTAAACGCAGATTTATCATAACCAATGAGGGACCTACAAAGGGAAATCTGAATAAGGCTGCTGCTTGGATTGCTGTTAAATCCGGAATCGGATATTCACAGTTTGAGTCTGTTCTGAGTGCTCTGGATGTGCCAAAAATGTGCATCAACACGTTCATCAAAACAGAACAGGAAATGGAAAAGGTAGGTTTTATGTACTTGCATGCAGCGTTATTTTCCAGGTTGTATAGAAACAAACTTTTAACTTTAACAAAATTATCAGCCCAATTTCCTTCAGAAAATATATTTATCTGATCATGTATATATACCGGTGTGTGTGTGTGTATATGTTTTGTGTCACACTCGTACAAACAACTGTTCACCGTTTCACGGAGTTACAGAAAAGTTTGTTCATCTGATGTTTGCGTATTTCATTATATTAGGTGTTTATTTTTTTACAATCGACTGTTAGAAAAATTTAGTATACTTTTCAGGTACACGTCAGTAGCCCTAAAATCACTAGCCCTAAAGTCACTAGCCCTAAAATAATTTTAGGGCTAGTGACTTTAGGGCTACTGACGTTAGGGCTAGTGACTTTAGGGCTAGTGACTTTAGGGCTAGTGACTTTAGGGCTAGTGACTTTAGGGCTACTGACGTTAGGGCTACTGACGTTAGGGCTAGTGACTTTAGGGCTAGTGACTTTAGGGCTACTGACGTTAGGGCTAGTGACTTTAGGGCTAGTGACTTTAGGGCTACTGACAGTGCGAAATTATTGGCTGTAAATTTAAAATAGGAACCTTCTTCCTTCGGGTATGTTCGCGAGTCCTTGCCTATAGTGCTCGTGGATCTAAGTAGATGCTCTGGTGGTAGCAAAAGAGCTTGTACTGTATTTCCTAAAAACATCATCTTCATCAATAACTTAAGCTCATGCATGCATCTGTAAAATGATGCTTTATAGCCAAAATAAGCTATACTGAATAAAATTGACTGTATTGTAGTACTGTGGGAATTATTTAAATTATTTACTTAAAATTTATTCAACCAGAATGTTCTATATCCAGATAAACTCGACATAAAATATTCAGCAGTGGTTGTTTCATACTTTAAAAGTAGTAATTTTGGCATAGTTAACAATAATACTTCATAATAATATTGGGTTAAGGCCTTTACAAAACAATGCCATATAATGATGCCAATTAACTTTTCGAAGTTGACCAAATTGCGAAATAATTATTACCGAAAAAAAAAAAAGAATCTTTTTGACGAACTGTTAGTTGCTGATTAGAGCATTTAAAATTTTTGCTGTTACGCGCCAGAAATTCTTTCGGTCCTGTAAACTGTCAATTGGCGGATATAACAATGCAAAGGAAACATGATACATAACTGGAAGAATAAATTAATAATTAGCCTACTATGTTCCTCTAACCATATTAATTGAAATAAAGTTAGCAAAAATACAAAATTTCAGCTCCGAAACAAAAAAAAAACTAAGATAACTTTACAAATCATAAATTAATTTACGACTATTGGCTACGAATGAATAATTTAAAATAGTACAATACCGTAATTAGCTCCGTTAGCTTTGGAAAACATCAAAACATTAACAAACAAAAAATATGTACTAGAAGCAACTACAATTACAAGTGAATGCCGGAATTACTGTACAATTCTTGGTAAAAAAATTTAAAAATATAAAATACCCTATTCGATATATTATTATGCATTGTATAGCTGAATGTTACAAATCAACAGATGTAAACTAAACTGTAATTTGTTTAGTTAGCATGACACATGTCACATAATTCGTTTACACAAATATTTAGTTTGTATATCGGTCAGACTTCTACAAACGTAGTACTGTCAAATTTAGACAAAATCGAACGACAAACCATTTTAGTGAAATCGTTCGTCGAGAAATTATGTCTTTGATCTGTCTCTTAATAACTTTCACACAGTAATTAATATTTGATGTTAAAGAGTTCACTGACTGACTGACATATCAAGATGCAGTCCTAACCACTAGAAATATAAAGGTGAAATATGTTGTGTGAATTCCCCTCAAGTGGTAGGCGAATACTAAGAAGGGAATTTATTTTTAAATTCGACAATTAAAGAAGTGATAAGAGATTAAATATGTTTCCAAAAAACGTTGACATAGCTCGTGGAGGTCTATAGTCTTAAATTTGACCTCAAAGGCCCACTAGCCAATTTCAGGATTATTCGAAATTCGTCCTTCAAAGAGGTGAAAAGACCTGGAATGTGTCTTCGATTATTTATCGATAGCTATCAAACCCTACGAAATACACAGTTGACTTTCGTTTCAAAATTATGTTTCTGTAAATATCGAAAAATTATGTTGAGGATTTTTCGAAATTCGACTCCCAAGGAGTAAAAAGTGTGGAATTGCATTTATGTTATTAATCATTTATACCGCTCGAACCCAATTGACTATCTTCGTGAATTTTACTTCAAGTTAATACATATACAATTGTTTAAGATAGGCTTCAAGACGTTTCAAAATTCGATAGTTAAAGGGTGAAAAGATGTAAACAGTGTTTTCGATTATTCCAGTACACCTTTCGAACCGACCGAGATGTCCAATTTCTCTTTGCTTCAAAATTATATCTGCGTAAGAACACTAATTACTATTTAAGTAGGCCTAATTATTCCAAATTCGAGCATAAAGAGGTAAAAAAAGCCAAATGTGTTTTCGATTTGTAATCGACATGTATCTACTCCTCGGAACTTTAGGTATCAAGGCGGTTTTTGCTTAAGATTTAAGCTTGCTTAAATACCTAAACTGTAATTTATTGATTTTTCGAAATTCAATATCTGAAGGGGTGGAAAGTAATGAAACGTGGTGAAATGTGTTTTCAACTAAGCGTCGATAGATTGCGATCCCAACAGGCTAATGTAATGGTTTCCACTTCAAGGTGACACCCGTAAAATTGCTTTTCCGGTAACTAAAGGGTTTTTCCAGAATTCGGTCCATAAGTGCATTTACGTGGTAAAATTGCATAATTATATATTAGTTCGACATAGTGGTGGTTTCATAGACGTTACTGTGACTAAATTTTCCACCTCTGAAATATTTTTAATTCTCGTAGTCTTCCCATAGCGGCGTGTCAGTGTCGAAATTTGCAAGTTACGGGAACAGGCTGATAACAAAAACCAACTGATATGGCACACAATATGTAATTTCAGTGTAAATTTTATCATTCGAGTAAATCAGCTGCAGTTGGTTTTTGTTTTTTGTATGTTCCCGTTACTTGCAAAACTTGACTTTGACACGCCACTATGGGAAGACTCTGGGAGCTAAAAATTGTTTACGAATGTAAAACGTAGTCACAAGTAACGTCTATAAAACTAATACTATGTTGTACAAGTTTAACATTATACGTTTTTGCCACGTGAGCACTATTATGGGGGTGAAAAGACATGTATGGACATCTTTAAGATAAACTCTTGATAGCTATCGAACCAGTCGAGATATAGAGTTGCTTTTCGCTTCATGATGAAGAATGTGTAAATGCCCGTCAACATATTTATAAATTCGAACTCTCAGGGCTATGAAGGGATGAAAAACATTTTTAAATGAATCGTTGATTCAGCTTTTACTCAATGGGGTTTCGTTCGTCGTGCATTTCGCCACAGTTGGATACTTATACAAATGTTTAACGTACGATGGTACGATTTTGAGAAATTCTACCAATAACGGATAACATTTACTTTCAGTTGATATCCAGTTATGTATACCTAACCAGTTGAGATATCGGGAGGTTCCTTTGTTCAGTAATATTCTCGCCCAAATACGAACAATAATTAAATCAGTATACTGATAAAATAACTCTAAAGTACCAGAGAGGAAACGTAGACTTTGATAAACATTTCAAAGCAAACGATCCGAAAAACCAAATACAGCCACTGAGAAAAATAATTAGAGAAAAGTTTACATTCTCCAGTTATGTCGTTACCTATTGATGTACAACATTTATGATCCAAGTTACTTTATGTTTTAGTTTTAATGAATATCCAACTATATGTATGTGCTCTCACACTGTCATCAATGGTTGTACTCGAGGTAAACAGTAGGCATACCATGAGTAATACTATATTATTCTAATAGTCTCTCATCTTAAAGGTATGTTTTTGCTATTACTATAAATAAAGCTTGGGGCAGTCATTAAGAGAGGCAGGGATAGACTTAGGTCAGTGTTTCACATGGACAGCCACAGCTACTTAGCCTGCTATAGAGTTGGCTAAACGTGCAGCTTGGTATCCGAACACTAGATGGCCAAGCTACTAATGGGGTGTACGAAAGAGGTCCTATTACTGAAGCAGATATTCACAGTTATGGGTAATACATGCGGGCAATGCCACGGGCAATCTGATAGTCAATATTATAAAAATGAATGTTTGTTTGTTCTTCTTCCACACCGTCCTATAACTTTCACACGAATCCGACAAATTTTGGTGACGTATGTATTTCCCCCCAGCCCCCGGAAGATTCACGAAAAAAAGTTTTTTGTTTAGAAGGGGGGTTGAGCTAAACAAAATAGAAGGAGAGAATATTGCACCATAAATTTAGTGAAAAAATAAAATTTGGCGAAATTTTTCTGCCAAAAATAATAGTATATGGGGGGGGGGGCATAGGGAGTTCTAAACAGGGTACACTTTGCTGAGGTGTATGCGTGTAAACATGAAAGTTACTACAAAACATATGCTTAAGGTATGGTGAGAGAAAACCGTTTAAAGGGGCAAAAAGAAGTACCAAAAATTTAGTGAAACTATTTTCCTTCTTAAAATACTTATACAACTGTCATTTACGGCTGTGAACATCATTTTGTACCATTCAGCTTTTTTAAAAACATTTTGTTCCAAAAATACTATCAAATTACATTGAAAACCCCGTGAACGACATCGTGGGCTCCAATTAGTATGTTTATATACACGCTGTTTTGACTTCATCAAATTAACGTCAATGTATTTTTAAAATAAAGCTTACTTATATATGCAACTGGTAAAAGTATTACAAGAGGCAACAGTGTGACGCTCGATGAAGTAGCTTTACACACAAAGCTTGGGCGAATGGGATTTCATGTGAAAATTTTTTCTAAATTTGAGGATTATAAAATGAATGTTAAAAAAATTTATAGATAGATAAAAATATGTCATTTTCTTACTTCGCACACTCACTACAAGGGAATACCGCTACACATAGGGCTTTCGGTTTTCTGATAGCATATGGAGCAAAAGATGTTTACATAATTTGGTATTATTTATGTTATTAATATTTGCAGAGTAATAAGAAACGTTTGAAACACGACTAATATAATAACACCTTGAAAAGTAAAAACTGTGATATATTACCAGACCGTATTGCTTACAGCTGTGCATCACAATTGCCGAGCATTACAGCTGTTTCGCAGATTATTCATGGCATCCAGTGTGAATTGTGCCTCGTCAGTAAACAAAATGAAGTGGCGCAACTGCCGATTACCATTTACTGTAAACATAAACCTACATGTATGTGATTTTTTACTCCAAATTATGTAAGACGTAAGTTCAGTGTGTGGTAGTAACTCCTCGTGAATAAATTGTTACATCAAACTGTCTTATTAAAAACGTAATTCCAGGAGTATGAATGACAGTCACGAAACAAAATAAACTTTACTGTACAATTTAATAAATTGGTAATACACAACTTAATTGGTAAATTTGTCTCATGTTAACTTATAGTTGATTTATTTTAGCGATATATTAACACAACGAAGGTTTATTTAATATATCTGATGTAGGCTGCTAATTCTTGCCTATAGTTTTTTTGTTCAAAATAGAAAACCGCGTACACAAAAACCATACTTGATGACCAAAACCCTCAAATCATTATAAGTTCATTATCAGCAGGTTTAAAGCATGTTTATGTTAACTTGTGAAGCAATTTCTGTATGTCAATTTTAAATCGTTAAATTTTTGTCGTTTGCAATGCCCGATTGTATCCAAAGGAAAATTACTGCAATTGTTTAACGACTGTTGTTTCTTTATCTTTGTATTTCTTAATATGATGTAACACTTTGTACTGCCTGCAATCATATATAAACCCTTTTTTACCCTTTCACAATCATAAAATAATATTTTTACTAAACGAAACTTGGAACCAATCATTTAACCATTGGTTACCACACTTAAAAATTACAATAAAATAACCCATCAATATCCATACGACTTAAGGATATCGGGGTTTCTCGTAAAAGTAAATTGCAATATTTTAAAATCGTTTTAATTACATTTTAATCAGTCTGGATTTCCTTTTTAGACATCGGTATAGAACAAAAACCAGTCACTACCAACACGCATGTAAAAAAATTAAAATTTTAAATCCAGTTTGGTCTATTTTAGCGTTATTAGTAGTTCAACTTCGAAACTCCGTAATATTTTTTAGGTTTATCTAAGCGTGGTAATTAAACTATTCAAAACTCTGACGCGTAGATGTGTTTTGATTATATTGAGTTTACAGTAAAACTAAACTTGACCTTTTTTCACAACCTTGTGAATCGAATATCCAACGATAACGTACAATATCTGAATGTGTGTACCCTCCAACAAGTGGTCATGCAATATTCAGGTAACGTTACTAATGGTGCGAAGATAAACGTTGATTTACATTGTAAGTTTGTGTTCACTGCTTATGAAATATTATGTGTGCATATATTTTTTGCAATTACTTTGTATATGAACACTGCTCTAAAACTTAAATCAATACATAATAAGAAAGCAATTTTTTTATTCTTGATTTATTGAAAACGCTCTCATGCTATCTGAGATTTGCCAGCCAATAGTTTTATGGTTTGATGTTATTCTTTCAGTATTATGCGAATCCTAACTTAATTAATACATTATTCGTACTTTTTTACTTCCATTGAATGAGCAAAGTAATGTACCACCGGGTATAACGACGAGAGGAGAAATTTCGCCATTATGTACGGTTAGCCTGAGAGATTAAAATGTAAAATAATATACTTTTAGATAATGGTAAGAATTGAAAGTATCTTAAACTATCCATAGATTAATAGTACAAGAAGTAATAAATTAAAGTTTAAATGCTGGTTATATTTATAATTTAACTTAAGGAATTGATATTAGAAACGTCTAGACAAAGACAACTTGCACCAATGAATTAACAGGGGATCCATCACCGTCCGCAAGTAGACGCATATCCAGCTACGCTACATAATTCTGTCTCTATCTAATGCATGATAAAAAATGACAGACCTGCGGAACACTGATTCTGCTGATAACTGATATAGTATTCCAGTACATGCTTCATAGGTGCCGTTATCATTTAGAAATATTCTACAGGTAACGACTAGCATTCGAATGATAATCAGCTATACATTATAAATAAATGTGGTGACCGCAACACTGGATTAAGAAATGTTTCATAATTATTTTCTTTTTGAATTACGAGCAAAAACAAATTTTATCATGCTTGCTTTGTACATGGAGATATGCTATTTATTACACAACCAATTGTTGATATGGGATTTTAGGTAACTGTAATTTTAATTAACTGATTAAATAGTGTTATTTGTCGTGATTAAGTAGAGAAAATTCTTGCTAATTCATGTGTTACCTTAATATGTTTTTTTTCTTTCAATGTTTCTTCACCAGTCAACAATGACAAAACGACAGATTCAACAGTGAAAATTCTTGCACCTTACTGAAGCTGTGAAATTTCCACTGATTCTAATTTAGTGTGAGCAGTAGTACTATTTTTTACAAAGCAGAAATTAAATTAGACTCTTAGTCTGAGAGCCTTTAGAAAATTAGGACTATATATATATATACACATATTATATATATATATATACATATATATATATATACATATATATATATATATATATACACACATATATATATACACACACACACACACACACACATACACATATATATATATATATATATATATATATATATATATATATATATATATATATGCACACACACAGGATGTTCCTGAACAACACCAACAAACTTCGGCAGGTGATTCCTTATGAAAAAAATAACATAAAAGATGTTTTCCACTTTTTGCCTAAATGTAATATTAAGGGTTTTATGAGCCTCTGAATATTACAATTTAAAATCATACTTCCACAAAATATTGGGAGCTAAATAACAAAAAACACAATGTTTGCAGCATTGCTTTTTGCTATTGGGATATTGAAACCAACAGCAAATACAAGTCGATATCTTCAACCCTAAAGGAAATAGAAGGCGTGGCTACCCTCTAATTGCATACAACTATTTTACCAGTATGGTTTTCTAACATTTAAAGATGGTTTATAAAGAAATGAGACCTGTGTAACAAAAAAGGTCCTCTTGTTGCAACTGTCTAGTACATACCGTTTATGCTCAAAGCAAATCTGAATATTCACGCAGACATACAGACCCTAGAGTACAATCAATAATTTACACAACAAAACACTCAGTGGTTGGAATATAGTTTAAAAACTTAAAAAAAACTTAGATGTTTAACGTATTTTAAGGCCCAAAATATAAACATGTTTAACATTATACAGTACTTTCTTCATAATTTCTTTAACTGTTGTTAACAATATAGTCTTTGAACATCTACAACTAAAGTAATTGAAAGAGGAGTCTTGAGAAAATAAGTATAATCTTCACTTATCATCTACAATTTATAGTCAAAGAATCGCCTCATTTAGGACATGTGCAGTAGAAGGCTTTACTGTTCTTATTACAAAACCCACAATTCCATGCTTTACACTGGGTATATTACTATCCAGTCTGTCTTCCCTATATTAGACAGAGACTTGTTTTACAGATACCACACTTTGAATCATAATTTTATTACCTTTATTTCTAGATCCATTTGTACCTTTTGTTAAAATTTTTATGGAAATGGACCCCATTCAAATATTTTGCTCCAGAGCATCCAGAAAACGTAGGTACCGGATCGTCAGCATTACTAGTTCTACCCAGTTTCTTCACCAATTTTGATTTTTTTTTACCAAGCTTCAGTTTTTTCTTGTGAGTCGTCAGTTTCTTCATATTCTCTTCTTTCTTTCAGGTGTGCAACAAGACTCTTATTAAGTTTCCTTTCCATTGTATCTGAACTCTAAGCATCACATTCTTAATTCAACACACATTCCAAATCATCAGATAGGTTAAATTGGCAAAAATCACATGCTCTAAACCTATAAATCGAGTTAATGTAAAAGGATCCCTCAATATTAACACATTATCACTTCCAAAGTGCTAAAAATTGCTGCTTTAGAACACGTGTCTGGAAATGTGTTTCAGTTTTCCAAGCATCTAGCATGGTCCACCACTTCTTTAATGGAGCAAATACAGCAACATCGCAGAGTTGCATGAAATATATGACATTTGGGGAAAATGGTGTTCGGATAATGTCGTTTTCTTCAGAAAACTGTCTTGTGTAAAAAAACGGCATGCAAGGTTGTCGCCAATATCAATTTCCAGCTCAGAAACATTTTCCTCTATTTTTTAAATATGTTTTATCGGAAATTCCATAAAAAATCTAAAATAGGTTAATATCGAACAATCCACTAGGAGAATTCTTGAAAACAGTACCTGGAGGGCCTCCATTTCCCCAATTCTCGTACATATTTTCCACCTTCACACTACCACTGGAGGAAAGAGTTGCCTATTTGTGGTTTAGAATGACTCTGGACTCTTTCCATGTGAATGAATCTTTTTAGAACTAGCACATTCTTTGAACCAGAATAATCTGAAAAGTTTGTTTCACCACTCATATCTGTAAGCATTTTCTGAACGACAGTGTCTGAGAACATTTTTGATGTTTTTAAAGAACTTGCTGACATCTTGTTTCATCTGGGCTCTGGATGGGGTGATTTTTGAGACTGCACACACTGAAATACGTTCCTTGTGATGACATGGTCTACAATATCTGGTCAAGGATAGTTATCAGTCAATTTGTAAACACTAACACTTTTTATATCTTGATATTTTTCACCACACTATGAAAAATGCACTTCTTCAGAGAAAACCTCCATTTATAGACTGAGGGCAGAGTGCTTGAAAGAGTCTTTTCGTCTTCACTTCCCAGGACTTACTGGCCAACTGGAGACTTATCATGCTTACCAATTTAGTAGTATATGAGTGTACTTCATGGATTTCGAAGGAATCAGATTCATAAACAATGATGTGAAAATGCAGGTAGGCTGTATGAATAAAACTATAAAAAACCTTATGTTCAAGTAATTTCTCCTCAAAAACAAAACATGGCCTCCAAAGAGAACATGGCACCAAAGTGAACATGGCTCCCTGAACCATTACATAAAAGAGACTTAATGCATAGATAGTAGCAGTCTAATCACTCCGCCCACCTTGTTGACATCTGTTTACAGAACTACAATTGTTTAACATTTCCAACTTAATCAGTCATTCAGGTCTGGAAAGTCAATGACGCCAATTTAGTTATAGGTCTTTTCAAAGCTCTAGTCCCTCGTTTTCATAATCACTGTATGCACAAGTCAATCTTCCCGAGAAAATGTATTAGTAATGAAGACCAATTTTCCCTGCTGTCTATGCAACTTCTTCCATTAACAAAGAACATGCCTCCTGGCTGAGGATTAGGCTACTTAGACCACCATTTAGGACGATTCTGGAGTAGGAACATATATTTAGCCGACTGTCTCCGCCAAAAATTCTGAACTAATCGCTTAACTAATGGCCACTTTGCCAAATGATTGAACATCTCTCTTCACCAGTATGTGAGATGGCTAGAACAAATTCGCTGATAAAGAAATGTCATGTGTAAATCATTTGGGTCACTTGATAGAGCTGTGAGAGGTCTAAAGTTCATACATGATTCCACCACTGCCAACACTGTGTGCATTTCTTATAAGTTATGTGTACTACCCCCCACCATTCGATATAAATTGGTATTTCATGCTTTTCATCTGTGATTCCCAAAGTATTATCTGTTGTGGTGCTGCAAGGGAATTGTGAAGTGTCAAGAAATCCCTTGTTTAACGAGACATCTCCCAACATATACTTGATGCTCCCTTGGTTTGATCAGTTCAAATAACTCTGTAGTTCTTTAGCAGTGCCTATAATATTTGTATTGCAACCGCTATATATGTCACTAGGTCTGCCAAGACTTGCAACAAAACGCAAATGTGCTGAAATTAATGCAGGGGTTGACAAGTCACTCACAAATCTAAATATACAGACAAACAGTGCAATGTAATCTTTGAATTTGATGTTGTTCCTTCCCTTGCAATTTCGAAGTATGACAAGACCTGCCTAATATATTCCACAGCGAAGGAAAGGCAGAGATGGATGTACTCGAGCTGCAGAAAGACATCCTATCAGTTGTTTTACTGATACTGTTTGTTGACAGTTACATATCATACATTTCTTAAGTACCCTTTGAATAGGATAGTATCTCTATAACAAAGAAACCAGAAGTTTTGTTGAATTATAAATTACACCAATGGAAGGTTTTCATAGAGATTCACATAATGATCGTGCAGTATTATCAACTCCAAAGGTTAGCTGTAACGGGGTAGCAATATAGGCTGCTCTTGAAGGTCAGGAATATTTGCTCGGTTAAGGTAACTGCCTACCCTGAGTGCTCTATTTCCATACATAAAGGGTGTCAGGCTAAATATACTGTTTTTCTCAGTCAATGGCTCGCTGCCATTAAGACACTGGATCTCTGCCTTGAAGTAGTGCTACACAAATCACCCACTAAAGTCATGGCCTTTGAAGTTCTTTTGCTGACAGTTATTCAGACTGAGCGTCTCAGCCTCTGGTTAACTGCAGTTCTATCTTAATATTAAACACTATGTTGTTATCCTCTGTAATTTGGTCACAGATGACCACCTTTCTAGAAGAAAATACTAAAGAATTGTGCATGTATTTACCACTGTACTCTTCTGCTCTTGTTTAATCATGGACTTATCAGCACTCTTGCCCACTGTATTTGGCCATTCAGAATCATAAAATCATGTAGGCCCGGTCATCATGGCAAATGAGTATATACGTTTATTGGTGACGATCTGAGTGAAGCACAATCTGGATTATCACTGCTGTTCACATGTTTTCACTGATTCGCTGGAATGAGTTCTTTGATCAGTGCCTCTGTTATCAACAAATATCTTCCACTGCCTCAGTGATGAAGCCAGCCAAGTTAATACAGTGGTTGAATCGGTCAATTATACTGCTCTTGTTTCATCTCTTGTGAGCATGTGTTTCACCACATCCAACAATTTTGCCAACAACACAGCCCTACACAGCTCTAATCATTGTACAGGCACTTGCTTCACTGATGCCCCGTTGGTTTTTCAGTCACAATCTTCCTTACCAATGTAGTATAACATGCATACTGAGAGTGCATGTACACCACTGCAACACATGCAACTTCAGATGCATTACAAAATCCTATGAGTTCCCAAGTATGTTCTTCTATCTATATGATACTTCTATCAATTATGAAGTCTTCCAGATAAGATAGAACTTCCGTATATTGTTGCCAGTTTTCCCACATGCCAATGGGGAGTGGATCGTCCCAACCGAGTTGCCGTTCCCAAATTGACTGCAAGAGGAGCTTTGCCCAGATAGGTAGTTACAGGTGATAACAATTCCATGGGGCGAACACTTTGACAATTTCAGACTTTAGAGTACATTTTACAACTACATCATACTGGAAGACTTGTGCACTAACACTTCAAATATATCACTAACTGAATGCCAATCAACTCCCAGTGTTCTCATAGATGCATCATCAGCTAACTATATATGTAACACTGCCCTTTGCAACTCCAGTACCACAGTTTCCACAACTTCAGGAGCATTAGATGACCACTTTCTTAGTTCAAAACTTCCTTTCTCGAACAACAGTGACTTCTTTATAGCTCGATAGCTTATGAAACAGTGTCTGCTCCCTACGACATGTCCTCTATATAAAAATCTCTTAGCACAACGGGAGTGCATATTTGAAGTGATACGTGCTCATCTACAGGAAGTTTCCAAAAGCTATTATTTCTAAATAGGATGCACAGCTCTCATCTTATGTCACTCTCATTTGTCTGTAATCTTGAAGGCTCCTCTGGTGATGGTACTCACAAAATTAGTTAGAAATCTGTGTCTAAACTATTAATGCTAATCTGGCGATACATCTCGGCAAATCCGACTACTAATTCTATTGCATGCTCTCTGAATCTTATGTAATGGGCAAAATCACAAGATGTTTAAAAATTATATTTATTTAGGATAGATGTGTAGCATAAAGACTGAACGGAAAGTGTTTCTGGTAAGCCTCGAGACAGGGTTGAGATGAAGCCAGCACTGGACAGGACAGAAAATATGAGCTCAGTAAGGGGCCACGAAAAAAGTGTAGCCTAGGCTTGTCGCATCCCCAGGGAGTCTCAAAATGAGAGTAAGGGGGTTTGGTTTGCTTGTTCGAAGAAACTTCACTGGTGACCCAGCCATGCTCCAGCAGTGTAACCCCTTCCTCTTTTAAATCACTCTGAGAGACAGCGAGAAAATTTGGAACGAGGCTCTTTTCTTCTCTCCCCCCCCTCCCATTTTCCAAAATGTCAAACAAGCCGAAGCGATGCTGGTGGCAAAAATTGAAATAAATGGAATTTTATATGGTATTTAAATAGTGTCAAAATTAAAAGGAAACGATTGTATGTGAGAAATCTGAGTCATTATGCAATGTAAGATTTATGTAAATAATTTTGAAAGAATAAATAACGAAGGGCCTGTGTCGTGAGACAGTCGCAGAGACGGGGCGTGGCCTGTTTTCAGGTAAGGTCGGTGATTGGTCACTTGAGAAACATGTAGATCGCGAGGGTTTTGGTTGTCAGGGGGTGCTGACGCCGGTTCGGGGCAGTTGCCCGTAGACCCCTTCGAAAGGAGGTTCGCACGGTCAGCTACAATTTCAGTAAGCAAATTTTTGGAAGTTTTGATCGGGGCAGGAGTTCGTGGGGGCTTTAGAAGGGACGTTCGCGCTGCCAATTATCGATCGATATTAGATAATTTGCAAAAGATTAATTGTGAGCATGTTTACAGATTTCATTATACTTTCACGATTCGTATTGGGAACAGAGTCACATTAGTTTGACGTAATACTTGTTTCGTGGACAAATAAGTGTTAATAAACTTTGCCGCGGGAACCTTACTGAAGTGACGTCCTAAAACGGAACGATTGTGGCACATAAAATCTTGACGAGATTAAGAGAACTGCCGCACTGATACAGTCGAGGCCACGTCTCTATCGGACACTAGACGCGACGACAAGTACCTCGCAAGGAACTGCAATTTCAGTTTAATCATTCAAATAACTAAGACTTTAAGAGTTTAATCATTAGTGAGTGACGGGCTGCATAAATTTAAATGCCCAATAGTGGAGCAGTTTTATAAGATGAATCGCAGGTCGTAAAAGGCCGGGTTCACTTATCAACAATGAAATTAAACTTTCCTAAAGTTTTGGGCCTACCATCAATTTATAATTTAAGGAAACACTAGACGATGTTTTTATCGAAGCATTTAAAACTGCTTTAAGTTTAGTTGTGTCACTACTGTCTTTCATCATGGCCATATGGAGGATATATTATGTCTCACGCTCTATTATTAAGTGACTTCACGTGTTGGAATTTCTTCCACATGTCCCAGCTGAATGTATTCCTATACAGTTGTTTTCTCATTGAAATTTTAGCTGACGTCTTGTTCTGCAAATTAATATGCACTACAGGACTCTCCCAGCTGCATATTACTCGCATGTTTGTTATTATTTAAATTTTACCATAAGTGTATGTTGTGAAGTATAACTGAAATCAGAAAATAGAGCTATTCAAATGTGTTTGTGTCTTATTAATTAAGAATGCACAGTAGTTTTTAGCATGAGGGTCAGCGGTATGAGGGTGACAAAGGAACGGAGATGACTTCATGCACCACCGGGGTTGGTGTCTCATGGCACCCAAGGGACAAGTCTCAGTTTGAATAGTAGACGGGAAGAGCCCATCCCTGCTCTGCAAATTTCCGCTTCAACTGCTAGTGTCCTAACCGCCTTGTAGCAGCTGTCCAGAATATTTGAATTTTATGATTTTATTAATTCAGTTGTCAATGTGTCAATTAGTTTACAATTTAAATAATGCCTCCGTAAGTGTGGGGAAACCCATGCAACGGACGGCGGGAACAACCAAAGTTTTGAAACGAGCGCGTTGATTGGCTGACTCGAAGATGGCTTGTAGAAGCCATCTTGAACCCAGCACGCAAACGTTTCAGGAGGAAGACGGCCGGCAACGATGAAGTTAGTATGACGCGTTTAAGACGCGTTGGGGTTAGTTTTATTCACCGTCAAGTCGCGGCGGGCGATGCGGGCATTGTGATTACTTCACCGACAATATAAATACGGGCCGCCTAATTGTAGGGGACGTATATTTCTACGAAACTGTAATAATAAAATACACTTTCTTGCATTCAATAGTCAGCAATTTGCCTCATATGCCACATATAAAGGTCGAGACACCTTAGTAAGAATTATATGAGTATCGAAATTGACAAAATTCTGTTAAACAGTTCCTGAAATACTTCATTTGATAAAGAAATGTCATAATCGCCGCGAATTCGAGAATATGAACACATCATGAACAAAATTCATAGGAGGCCCTAACTAAAGTCACTTTACTAAAAACAACATGTGTGCCGAGTTTGATAACCTTTAGAAAACTGGTAACTCAGATATCTAGTGCAGTTAAAAAATATTCAAACGACCATCACCTGTAATGAGAATACACCATAAACAATAGTCATAACCCGAGTAACCTTGGTAAGAAATATGTATGTACCGAGCGTAAAGAATTTATGACAAATAATCTTCGAATATCATGTCCGATGAAAAAAATTAAATTGCCTTCATGATATAAAATAGCAATAACACAATACATAAAAGTGTGTGCCGAGTTTGATGACTTCTGATAAATGGTTCTTGAAATAACTAGTGCATTAAAAATGTTTCAACTCTCACAGCCTTGAAAATATGGATGGATATTGCGTGAACAAAATTCGTAAAAATCAAGTTACTAAACAGTTTACTAACACGTACATTCATGCAAGACAGACAAACAGGAAAGTGATCATATAAAACTACTTTTTCGTTCAGTATGTATACTAACAAGCAGCATCATACATAGACTACTAGAAAGTAGGACTAAACTATAGAGTATGGCATTGTTCTATAAGAGAGGTGCAGCAGGCCCTCCTGGAAGTTATAATGCTTTCCTAACTACAAATAATCCAAAAACTTTTTGAAGGTGCTTATACAAGACAACAATTCTGAATTTGAAATTTCAAAGCAGGGGCGTATCCAGAGCGGGGGTAAGCTGAGTGCGTTGCAGCACACCCCCCCCCCCCTAAAATGACACACACTTTTACACCCTATTATTAAAATGTCTATCATTGAATGTATGTATTTGCAGTTCCCACATGACAAATATTTATTTACAACCTATAATTATAATGTCATTCATTATACTATTTGTTTATTTGTTTTTACTCATACACATGTTTACATCTTATACTTCAAAACTTGTTTTCCGAGTGAACGAGAAAAAATTAAATTGTGAAGTTGGTACATAGTTCCTTAAATGAACACCGGTAGCTCTGCTGAGTCATGCGATAGCATCTCCCTCTCCCTCATTATTCTATCGATTGTGGAGGTAGCTGCTAGGAAGAAATTTCTTCTAACTGTCCATAGATTGCAGCAGAAGCTTCATTTGGTCTGTTTTTAAACAAAGGGCTATTCTTAGAGAAATTATGGTAAACATATTTATAGTGTCGGGCTAATACAACGTCATAGCTGAGTTGTTTAATGAAGTTTGGTTATTTATGTAATAATGAGAGATGGCAACAAACTTAACTCAGTTTCTGAAAGAAACCAAAATGTAGTGCTACTGAGTCTCCAGTTCCTGTTCCGAGTAAATTATCAACACAGCAGGACGTTCCTCCAGCATCAGCAACAACATCGATGTGACACACATATGTGAGATGTGATTCAAGAAGCCATTTTAATAAGGTAACATTTTCTCTTCCATTTTCTCACCCATACGACATTGTTACAAAACCATGGAACAATGAGGAGAAAATAAATGTTCTTCGAAATGTGTGGAATCCTGATTCCAAATAAAGATTATCAGCAGAAGAGTGTGGCAATTTTAACAGAAAATTTGAACTGAAGTGGTTGGATTCATTTCATTGGCTTGCCATTCCGAGCTGAAATAAGAAGCACTTTGTGAGTACTTTGTCCTTTTCTTAGGTTCAGAATTTGCGGGAAAAGGTTGCTACGAAATTGTGGCCCAGCTTGCCTCTAGAGTCTAGACCATCAAAAAAATCTAGGGACGCTTAGGAGACATTAAACCATGAAAAAAGTAATTACAGCAAAAAGTGTATCCGTGCTGCTGAAAACATTCGTGCCGTTGTTGACAAAAAAACAGGATAGTGTCATTGTTCAAATAAGTGAACAACGATAAAAAGACGCTCCTAAGAACAGAGAAAAAACTTCGCCATAATCCCAACAGTTCGTTTGTGCAGTAGGCAGCAGTTGCCACTAATGCTGGCACAATGACTCGATTCGTATTATGCTGAACGAACCTGACGACAATGATGGAAATTTTCGCATTCTTTTGAGGTACAGTGCAAACAGTGACGACAACTAATTGAGAGAACATTTACTAACCTGTGACGCCAATACGATGTACAAAAGTTCTGTGATACAAAATTCAATGACAAATATTTTCGGAGTCTCATACAAGAAAAAAATGTCTAGAAAGTTTCTAATTCCGGATATTTTTCTGTGCTTGCTGATGAAACCACTGACATTGCTCATGCTGAACAGTTCTCATTGTGCATGTGTTACGTGGATGAAGAAGTGATGAAGCTTCGAGGAGATGTTCTCAACACTTGTCCCGGTAAAAATGATGTAAGTGGGTTGGGTTTGGCTGACATCATACAAATTGCTTTAAAAGATCTCGGTTTTGACCGAAAATAAAAAATGCGTGGCCAAGGTTACGATAGAGGCGCAGGTGAGTTTCGTGGGATCCAGGCAGTGATAAAGGAAACATATCTTAAAGCTATATATACTCACTGTGTCTCTCATTCACTAAATATTTGCTTATCAAATGCTTCCAAATATCATAATATCTTAAATGCTTTTGGAACTTTATCCGATTTTTTAACTTTAATCCACTCTTCTGCGAAACGAACAGAAAGCCTTAAAAGCCGCACCAGTGAACTGAAGACTGATAATCTCGGAACAAAATTGAAAACACTTTGTGAAACTCGCTGGGTTTTGCGCCATGAAGCTGTTTTCGTCTTCAAAGAATTTTTAGTGCCCACAGTAACTTCACTTGAAGACAGAAAGCAAAACGATAGCAACAGAAGATTCGAGAAAAAGCTTCTACTTTTATTCTTTCTATGTGCAATTTTTTAGTTTCTCTGTGTGTTGCAGCCAACATACTAGGGCATAGCTATAACTTGTCAGAGTACCTATAAAGTAAATCTTTAGACTTGGTGAATGCAATCAGCTATTTGGAACGCACTATGTAGGTGATGAGAAATTTAAGAGAAAATGCTGCGTCAAAATTTCACATCATTTACGAGGAAGCGACGTTAAATGCAGCATCATTCAATGTAGAAGAATCTGTGCCCCGAGTTTGTGGAATTTAACACAACCGACCAAATTTCTTTCAGAAACTGCAGATGAATACTACAAAAAAGCAATTTTCGTTCCGTATCTGGATGTCCTAGCAATATTTACTGCCTGCTTAATCAATTGGACAGCCATTTCCATGCATTGAACCATCAGTTTCTTTCTTAGAAGAAGATTTGCTCGGTTTTCATGTTGTGATTGAATCATAGTGGGGGTTATGGAAGACAAAATAGACAGCAGATAATCACAGTGCAAGACCTGTTTTGCAATAGTTGGTTTGCAGAGGCGGCGGAATGATTTTGATTCAAGGGGGTGCAAACAGTTACGGATCCAGCAGTGTAAGAAAAAAAAGGGGGGTTTACGTCTTTAAAAAGTGTATATGCATTCACCCGAAGCCAAAAGCGGGGATTCCGGGGGTCTTCCCCCCGAGAAATTTTCGATTTTAGAGATGCAAAATTGAGCATTTTAAGGAGTTTCCAAGAAAAAAATTTATTTATTACGTAAGAAATTTTTATATTTTTAAAATATATTATGCCTTAAAAAGTGAATTGTGCTTATAAAAAAAATTAAACTTTTAAGCTTTTGGGATCTACATGCAGGTATATTTTTGTTAGCTCTAGAAACACGTAAGTAATCCTTTATATGAGTTACAAGCCCTATTTCACAAAAAAAAAAATTGGAATATTAAATATTTTATGTGCAGACATTACAAAATAATCATTAAAGGCAAAGCTATCACCACATTAAATCAATTTAAAAATGGTTTGTTACATTTTTGTATTTTATTATTTACTCGGCCCAATAAGGCTACTCATATTCATTTGTCTTTGCTTTATTTTACAGGATGTATACATAACAACTCTTTGTGGATGTTGGCCAAAGCTAATCCATCGAGTCTGATCTGCCCCATTTACAGTGGCGGATCAAGAAGTTGAAAAAAAAGGAAGGCGGGTTTATCACATTCATAAACTTGACTTTATTTGTACTTTAAATTATTTTCCATATTTCAGTAACAAGTTTCATGATTTTATTAATTAAAAAAAAAACAATGTGTAAACAACTGCTCTTGATTTATTGTGGTCTATTCATTTTTATACAGTCCACGTTTCAACACCTACTGCAGGAAAAAACGCATAAAAAGTTACACTTTCAAAATTGCTCTCTATTACTTCTGAATGCATTGGTGAATGTAGAAAGTGAAAAAAAGTGGGGTTTGCATTTATAAACTAAACCATATCTATTTGCCAAATTTTTATTCTCTAAAATAATCTGTTCCGTATTTTCAGCAACAAGTTTCAAAATATAATTGATTTGCAAACAACATATAAACAACAGTTCTATTTAATATAGTCTATTCAATTGCATAAAATACACATTATTATTTCAACATACTAATACAGAGAAAAACGGCATAAAAGTTTCACTTTCTGGAAATTGAAAACATCTAAATTGAAAACACATAAAAATATAAAATACAAATTAGTTTTGGTTCCAGTTTTTCTTATTTTTAAATAATTTAATCTACACTGTAGACGTTGTTGCTAAATTTTTATCTAGCGGTTTTAAGAAATGTAACAAATTTAGTTTAATTTTCGGATAACTTTATTTAAGTTACCAAGATATCTTACTAAATGTGCCTACATTAGCCAATTAAGAGGCAAGGAAAGGCATGATGTTGGTGGATGATTGGAATACTCAATCGCCAATAAAATCTGAACTACTCATCAAAATTCGATGACGTTAATTACCAGAGTATATATTTTATTAACGGACGTTTATTTGTATATCACAATGCGGTAATATGCTTTACTTTCGAGTAAAAAATTAAAAACTATTTTTTTAAGAGTAAGGGCTTGAAACCACAAAATCCACAAAAATGGAAAACTGTTATTTTAATTAATTTAAATATGACGATATCTAGGCTTCTACAAGAACAGAATTTCAAAAATACTCGCGTTTCGGTTTGAAAATAATTTTACTAACCGAAAATCTCTGTGCGATAGGTTCTATCGCCTGTCTCTGTTCCGAGAATTCCAAAGCAGTGAAAATCTAACAACATAATAATTTGTATATTTTTAAGCATACTTTATGACGAAATATGCTCCAATTTTGATAACAGCTCTCTGAAGGCGTTAAATTATATCAAAATTTCGTAATATGTAATGATTTCGTACTCCAATGCCCTTTAAAGAGCTCGCATATACATCAGGAAATTTCGCTGCAGCACGATAGAGATCCGGCTTTTCGTTCGAAGCTACTAAATGAGCGCCTAACATGTTTATTTACAGAAAGAATAAACACTTCAGACGGCGATTTTACTGTAGTTTCAAGACGTAATGGTTGTTACTCACGTGATTTTGGAGCCTCCGACAATAGCCAGAAACAGTTTTTAGACTAACTCAGCTAAAAACCTATTTCCCTGATAGAGACCAGCATTGGACTTTGCTACACATTCAACAGCTGTAAAATTATGTGGTCACCATTTAAAGTGCCATAGAAAAAACTCGAATTACAAAAATATCACATATTCTAATTGATGTCTCCGCATGTAGAGGCGATACTGTTTTTAACTCGCGAACCAGTGCCGCCCTTATCACTTTCCTACTCCCATGCTTCAACAAGGACAACATGCTTGAAGTAAGAGGGACCCTTAATTGGTATAATTGTGGTAGTGGAGTTTGGATAGTTGTTTACAGTTGATGCCTTTAGTGTTGATGAGATGGAAATGATCATATGTTAAGCAGCGACTAAGAGGTATAGTGGGTGAAACAAACATATATGTTATGCGATATGAGACGCACTGGTCATTCTTCTGTCTTTATAGATTTAATGAATAAATGGAATTAAATATCAAACAAGAAGACTAAATAGATACACATAAAAATACAAAAAAATTCCGGTTACCCCCCTCTCCACCTCCTCGACAGAAGTCAAGGAGGTACAATACAATCATGTCCCCCCTAGTTCCGGCGCTCCTGGTAGTTTGTATGAGTCACATCCAGATGTTTATCCAACCAACCATGAAATGTTTAAAATACTGCAGCAGCATAACGAAGTTTCGCGTCTTGTAGGACTTGTTCTGCTTTATATTCATACTTCTGTTGAGGATGTGATTAGTAAGTTTGTGAACTGTGGTAAAGTAAAACTTAATTTTGTGCTTTAACGTCCTGTTTTTTGTCGTTTTTGGCCTAAATATATATTGGAATAAAGCAAATTTGTAATGCTCTTATCAGTCATAATACTGTATAATAGTCATTTGAGGAAAAACATTTAATTTTTTATATCATTTAAAATTATAACCATTATTTTTGTCTTATGACTGAGAAATATCAATTATATAGGCCTCTTTCTACCATATAAATTTTCGGTCAATGTTTGGACTTAAGTTATAACATTTCTCATAAAATATGTTGTTCCAAAAATTATTATATAGTGCCTGCTTAGTGTAATAAAACATGGTGGTGAAAAGCTACACTAATGCCAAATTTACCGAGATAAGAAGTAACATATCTAAATGATCTTATGACGCGAATTTGCATGACTATGATGTTAACCTATTGCAAATGTGTGTATATGTAGGCAAGATGCCATAAATAGTTTCTATACTTCTTTGTTTTACTATTCTTTCTCTGTGCCCTGTGAACGATATAGCCTACTACTAGTGACAAAACTAATACTCATCACCATCCCTCATCCCCCGGAAAAGATTTCTGGATACGCCTCTGTTTCAAAGCATACTTGAGGTACGCTCATGCTGTATATATTTAAATCTCTTTCGCCAGGAAACATTATGCTGCCCTGCTGGCTTATTATGTCCGCGGTGTAAACCATTTGTACTTTAGGTTACAAACTTAATTGTAAAAAAAAGTGGCGTGATTTCTACTGACTCTTCATAGTGTCTCTACCTTTACGAACAGCTAGTGATAAATATTTTAATTCAACCTGAAACGAAGCACTCCATGTTTATTATTCTTTAAATTAAATGTTAAAGTTTCATCAATCACTTAGTCTTTATTTTAATCTTATTCCAATATTAAATTATATTGAACTGTGGGACATCCTATCGCTGCTGAACCAAATACTTATTTATTTTGTTCATACTGCTACAAAAGCGTTTTTCAACTATACATTTATTTTGCTTATGATCCGCTGGCGAGACGCAGATATATCGCGAAGTTTGTTGACTCGGTTTAGTGCACTTAACGGGACGAAAAGAGGATATTCTACGACAAAATGGCATATATTCGACTTAATTTTCAGACACTTTGTACACTCAAGCAGGTGTAGATTAATTATTACAGTATTCTTACGCATAATACTATAACACATAGATGAAATAAAGAAGAAAAATGTCAAACTTAATTTTTAAAGCAATTTGATCTGCGTAAGTCGTAACTTATCGCACGACACCCTCGTCATATGCAGTTATAAAGTTACCATTTTACCCTACAATAGCAGTATTGAATAACATAAATGGTATCACTAATTATCTGTCAGTGATTGTCAGCAGTAACAGAACAGTATCAGTGATCTGTGAATATTTCGTCTGTGTTATTTCAGTGTTTTGGAACAATTATAGGCCTACATGTTAAACCTGTACATGAAAGAAAACACAAACTTGAATACAAATTTGACCTGCAAATGTAGTTTTGCAATCCGTTTAAATGCTTACTTACGTACAATGCAATTTCAGAGAATCGTCAGAAAATTTCATTTCAGAAAAAAAAATCTGTAATATTTTAGTGAGTATTATTTTTCCATTGGTAGTTTTAATGGTTGCACAATAAAGTAGGGGAAAATATTCTAATATAACAATGGGTGATCTTTTCAGAGGACTTATATTTTGAATTTGATGACATAAATGTTACTGATATTTTGTCTGCCTAAAGTCCAGAAAATTTAGTGGTTTCAGTATACCTAACCTCGCACAGACCGCTACCTAGGAGCGCGCGTAAATGCGTAACAATGTCTTATAGGTCTCGTCAGCATAATAGAAACAGTAGTTGACGTTACTGAGATTACTGAATCAGTAAAATCAGCAGTATCAAAATACGGAAATCTAACCTACACTTAGGCTCACATTTATGAAATTATAATAGGCTAACCGCCAATAAATACAATTCAATGTAGGTTTAGTAAAGCCGTTAAACAATCAGGTAAATGTAATTGCATTTAAAATTTAAATTACCTAGATTAGTGGTAACGAAATGGATGGCGACTAAGACTTTCAAGAAATACATCTGTGAAGGATATGTAGCGCGTGTATCCTGCAATGAATTATAATTTTTGGTCATTTTCTTTTTACGTTTGAAGTTACGTTGACTGTGTTTTGCTTCGTGCAAATTTATTCAGTTTTTGTTATTTAAATTACTGTAATAAAGTTCAACCATTACGTAATTTTTTATCGCCAAGGTTCAATTATGCAAAAATTACCAAATTTAGAGAGTTATCATTAACAATATCTTAGTTGGAGTGCATGACAAGTACCGCCAATTGCAATGACATTACCATACAATAAGATTAAACATAATTTGAATTGGTTCAGTGCGGTAATACAGTCATTATTATTTTGTGCGTGTTTTCATTTGAATGACCTCAAAGAATAAAAGAAAACTTACGGAAACATAAATGTCCGTTAATTTTATTCAAAGATACGGCATTTAACCAAAGAAGCACTACCATTTGTAGTCGCAAAGTCTACGTTGAAGCATTTGACTGACACAACAAGTAAAATCACGAAAACTCAATCTGAAGCATGATACAACGTAAAGTTGTTTTCAGGATGAATCTAACGTTGTAGTGCATTATGGGTCATTACGTGAAATAAATTTTCTATCGCCTGAAATGTATTTAAAAAAAGGATACATTGAAAATAGATTCCCTTGATGTTATAATCATTCCCTGAGCAATTAAGTAAGATATTAGAAGAAAGTTCCAGAAGATATAACTTACGACGTCTATATTCAACAAACTTTATATTTTAAAATAATACTTGTATTTGTATCGAAAGTGCGGGGTTTGTTCTTCAGCTGTTATTCCACCGAGGCGGCAAAGGCTGCCAGGAGGAGGGACGGGACGGTATAGTTGTAAAGTGATAATGTTGTGGTAGGGTCCTTGACCACTATAATAGTGGTGGGGGAGGGACGGTAACAAAAAGGATCTCAGCGGGGTGGTGTGGTAGGGCAAC
>PNEQ01105978.1:7031-18101 GCA_003012365.1 Medauroidea extradentata
CCAATGTTTACCCTTCTTACATTACACGCATACTAATTTGTGTACATTACATTGTTCACTTCATTTGGTTTCGTACTACTACTGTGCAGAATAATTACACGTGTGCAGTACATTTCAATATCCCCGCAACATTTACTAACAAATTCGTTCTGCTACACCAGCCATCTATCAGTAACTGTTCGTAGCTCACACAACGTCGACTATGACGCGTTGTAGGTTTACAAACTAGCGTGGGGTACGCGTTTGTTACTAACTACCGCGTCGTTCAGCTACACCACCTGTGTAGTACGTGTTGCCTACGTGGCAGTCCCCTAACATTGTCTTGCCCATTTTCTTGTAAATGCTTCACTTTACAGTGTAACAACAAGATGACCTTTTTTGTTCATCGGGGTCTCTTGATACAAATTATAGCATTGCATATCCATAACATCTGATGTCACCAACGTCTAAGCCGAAAAGGGGGTGACCACCCCTATTATTTTGATGAAGGTGTAAGCTATTCGAAACACATTTTTCACGGACTGTCGATAAGTGCTAGCAGAACACAGTATCCGGCGAATTATGATTTATTGTTATGTTGTTTACGATTTTGTACCAATAAACTAGTTTGAAATTCGTTTTTCTAGGGCGTATTGCTCCCTTACGAAGTGTGCTAAGCGAAAAGTTGTCTTACGTAACTGTACTTCATTTTCGACAAGGAATCACTGCACGAAGTTTGTAACATACTTTCATTTACACCCTGTATATATATATATATGTATATATATATATATATATATATATATATATATATATATATATATACACACACACATATAGAGGTTGACTACTAAGCCCGGTCTCATAAGGGAAATATAAATGGGTTAACTATTGAACGTTATAGAAGTGATGCAGTGTGTTGAAGTACGACGACGGCAATGTGTTGTGTTCACATCCATGTGCCATTGGGACAGAAAATAATGTAATTTGTGGCCACAATTAGCTTTGCACATGCGGAATGCGACTTGTCCTATGAGATCGGACTTGTGGGACATCCTGTATATGTATATGTGTGTGTAAGTGTGTGTATGAGAGAGAGGGGTAGTAGGTGTTTTCTATTTTTTTTTTTTTTGTGTATGAAAATACTTAATTGTTCACAGTTTCAGGGTGTTGACCTAAAACATCCTATAGTAATGTGGATGGCACCGAGGTGAGTAAAAATGTCAGCGGTGGCATATATCTAGATTGGACACATAACTGAGCCGCATCTTTATATAACTTAACATGTAAAATTCCTTCCTATTCTTGCTTTCGCCAGGGCACTGGGATTAGACAGCACGCTTATCAAATTATCCTTACTTGACTTTCAGTGTTACAGTTTATATGTGGTGTCTGGTTTTGTTCTTCGTTGAATTCAGTAAGGCTGTGTGGTCTTCTAGGCACGGGCAGTTCCATGGAGGTCAGATGCCCGGGCTCCCGTAGACCTTTTAAAACATAGTTTATTTTTAAAATATTACTATTTTTAAATGTTGTGTATTTATTAATTTTTTTTGTTATGAAATACCTTAAATAGTACTATTTTGCACCTTAAAAACCCAATTTTTCCGTGGGAGATAGACCCTGGACTCGCCCCCCCTTTTTTTTGTTTTTACCTGGGGTGTGGGTATATCTAATTATTTAAGAAATAACACCAACCCCAAATAAACCTATAGTTGTATCCGACTCCACTTAGGGGTAGGGTTCACCTACCGAGGCATTTGCGAGCTACGTAAGACGTGCTGTATTGTTTGAGCGCGGAAGGGTGGTTAGGCCGCTCTCGCCCCGAGCTGAGGAGACACGTGATAAGCGGTGTGGGCAGCAGAGCAGCCCGGCCAGCTCCGAAATAGGAGCAGCGGCCGCCACGTTTACGAGATGCTCTCACCCCTCTCCTCCTCCCCCACCCTCCCACACACGAGCTGACCAGGGTTTCTGCCCGCGCATGCGCCCCCTACTTGCCGCGAACCCAGGTACCCTGTACTGCTAACCAAGCTCGAAGATAGCCGATTCTTTGTTCCGACTAATTCCATATACTCTTGTTTCGTGTATCTTCAGTGGATTATGCCAGTTCTAAGAGCATTTCGTGGGTTTAATGATACAACTAGATAACTAGGTAGCTGGAGATATCTACTTGTAACACTGTTAACTAATTTTGTCATACTCGTAGATGTTTGTTGAAATGCAAATATGTGTCTCTACAAGACTCCTAATTGACATATTTATAAATATATGCACGTCAATAGGAACAATAGTAAGGGTATTGTCGACATCTGCAAATAACTTAATTTTGGAAAAATTAAGCTACCTACCTAGTTCTTGTACCAAGCTTACGATTAATTTTCTTCTTCTTGTAGATGCTACGTGCAATGTCAGTATGCACTTTAAGTTATAAAATGAACCTGAGACGTCCGTTTCACTATATATGCATTTAATTTTGTCTTGTATTGTGACTGACTTTACGTATTGTGAACACATAGGCATATGCGTCCTCAGAGTGAGTGAGGGAGATATTTTGGTCAGCGCTTAACATCGAGGTCTTCAAGGCTGGTGAGGGATGACATGAGGTGAGTATGGATCAGCGCCGGAATGAAGAGGCGGGGGAAACGGGAGATCCCCGAGAAAACCCACCCACCAACGGCATCGTCCGGCACGATTCCCACATGCGTAAATCCGGGGACCAACCCCGCCGGGAATCGAACCCGGATCGCCTTGGTGAGAGGCGAATGGTCTGATCATTTTTTTTTTTTTTTTAATGTTTGGTGCAGTGGCGAGGCGTTATCACTGCACCAAACATTCCCCCCTTTAAAGTATCTTAATTTGAGTGACCCCAGTAACTTTTCGTGAGACAATTTGTATAGAGACAATTTGTGAGACCATTGGGAAAACACAAATTAACACCCAGCCAGACCTGGGAATCGAACCCAGAACTCCTCGCACCAAAGTCGTCCGCTCAACCAACTAAGCCACGGGGGGTCGGCTCATTCGGCCACCGCGGCCCCTATGCGTCCTCAGAATTGCCAACTTTAACTACGCACATTTATACTCAATCCGGATTGAACTGGAGGTGAACTGATGAATCTTGATTCAAATTTTACTTTCAACACGTTCCTACCGGACTGAAGTAGGAGTGGAGTAAGTAATCCAGTCCAGTCGGCGAGGTGTACTGAGTCACGGTCGTAAAAGTACAGGTCTGGACACTCGCCTATCTACCAATGTATTTTGCTTGAACCTCTTGTTGTTTGACTGTAGTTCGTCAAGTTACCGAGAATGTTGTATATTTTTTGGCGCTGTAATCCGGGCGGCCGGTCTCTAACTCCGCCTACTTTTTTTCCAGTGTTTATATTATAAAGTAAATAAAGATTTCTGGAGCCATGATTTAAAATGGTGAGCGAAACAAGTAGTTAATAAACCGATAAAAAAATACGTTTTGATAAATTGTTTAAGTTAGTGGGAGGGACGTGGACGGAGTTTGAGATCGACCGCCCGGATTACAGCGCCAAAAATGTATAGCATTATCGGTAACTTGGTGATCTGCAGCCAAAAAACAATGGGGTCAAGTTTCCAGGCGAGTGTCCAGACCTGTTCTTTTACGACCGTGACTGGAGTGTAGAATCCTGATAGAAACGTTTACTTTAAACACCCATCGGACTGAACTGAACGAAGAAGAAGCGGCCGCCATATTGCATCGTTTCTTTGGTTATATAAGAGGTAAGAATCGTCCTGGGCTAGCTAAATACAAATTGACAAATCAAAATATATACTCAGAAGAATAAATTCAAACAAAATACCTAACAAATATTCGTCTCTTGCTTTTTTGACAGTCATTTGTTCCGTAGTTCTATGTTTTGCAAAAATATGTCTCAGTCCATGTTTACAAGTAAATCTTGATCGAAAATTTTACTGTAAACACATTTCAGTCTACTTTCACTCAGAGTTCGCTCCAGTTCAAGTTCAGTACAGTCCGGAATTTTACTATAACATCACTAAAAAATACCCTTTTCTATGATCGACGACTGGTGATTAGTTTTCAACCCCACAGCTACTTTTGAACCTTCGAAGTAACCCCTAAGGCGAGGTTATACTCTGGTAGTTCGCCATCGCTTTCCGTATGATGGAGATACAACACCCAGTCCTGAGCTTGGGAAGCTAACTGTACAGCCCCCCCCTTTTTTTTTCGGTCTGATATCGAACCCGAGACTCTCGGTCCATCGCCGGGAGCGCTGAGCCAAGCGGTCGGACTCGTTTCCGATGACGTGCGCGTTATCCCAAAAACATTAATTGCAAATTAAAAACATATCAAAAATATACAAAAAAAACCTTTATGGGCGTTCGTGTGGTAAAAATGCATGATTTTATATTTGTACGACATAGTGTTAGTTGTGCAGACGTTACTTGTAACTATATTTTCCAATTGTGAAAATTTTTAAACTCCCTTAGTCTTCCCACAGGGCATGTCAAAGTCAAAATTTGCAAGTTACAGGAACATGCTAATAGCAAAAACCAACTGACCTACTCGAACGATATAATTTACACTGAAATTAGATGGTACGGGCCATATGCTTAAAGATTTAAAACCACTCAACAAAGTCCCTTTGTATTAAAAAAAAAAATCTCCATAAATGAAGAAAATTATCGTTATTTTAAATTTTTTTTGAAAGTACAAAGTAATTGCATTGTGTCATTTAAATTATTTTAACATATAACCCATAGTGTATAAATTCAGTGTAAATTAGTTCATTTACGTAAGTCAGTTGGTTTTTGTTGTTAACATGTCCCCGCAACTTGCAAACTTTGACTTTGACATGCCGCTATGGGAAGACTATGAGAGGTAAAAACATTTCACAAGTGGAAAATGTAGTCAAAAGTAATTTATATACAACTAACACTATGTCATACAAATATAAAACAATGCATTTTTGCCACTTGAACACCCCTAAGGGGACAGTTTACTGAAAATGTTAATTGTTTTAAATGTTTTTAATTCTACGAGATATGGTTTGTTTTGTAGGCATATATTGTGACTATTTTTTACTTTAACGAAATTTTTTAGCTTTCATTGTTTTTGTATTATATCATATTAAACTCAAAATTTGCAAAAAAATTGGTTTTGTGCATTAAAGGAAAACCAATTTACTTACCGAAATAAAAAAATTCGCACTGAAGAACAGTTTCATTGACTATGACAAGGCGTGTATAAAAACCACATTAATTAGAATTTTGTATTTTTAAAATTTTTTTTAAATTAGAAAATTTTTACTTTAAATTAATTTTTTAAAATACAAATAAAAGTCAATGCGGTTTGTAAATATGTAGCACCATAGTCCATGGCACTGTTATACAGTGTGAATTTCTTCATTTCAGTAAGAAAGTTGGTTTTCATTTATTGCATAAAACAACTTTTCGCAAATTTTGACTTTAAGGATGTTCACGAGGCAAAAACGCATAATTTTATATTTGCACGACACAGTGATAGTTTAATACAGGTTAGTTGTGACTACGTTTTCCACTTGTGAAATGTTTTTAGCTCTCATAGTCGTCCCATAGCGGCATGTCAAAGTCAAAGTTTGCAAGTTACGGGAACATGCTAATAACAAAAACCAACTGACTTACTCAAATGACATGATTGACACCAAAATTAGATAGTATGGGCCATATGCTAAAATATTTTAAAACACAAAAAAGTCCCGTTGTATTTTTTAAATTTGACCATGAATGAAGAAAATTATAGTTATTTTTAGAATATTAAAAAATATTCAAAACATTGTGTGATTTTAAATCTTTAGCATATGACCGATACTACATAATTTCAGTGTAAATTATTTCATTCACTTAAGTCAGTTGGTTTTTGGAATTAGCATGTTCCCGTAGCTTGCAAATATTGACTTTGACATGCCGCTAAGGGAAGACTATGAGAGCTAAAAATGTTTTCACAAGCGGAAAATGTAGTCACAAGTAACGTCTATAAAATTAACGCTACGTCGTACAAATATAAAATTATAATATTTTGCCACGTGAACGCCCTTAATATGGTATAATACAAAAACTATTAAAACTAAAAAGTTTTCGTTACAGCAAAAAATAGTCACAATATATGCTTATATACCAAACCGTATCTCGTACAAATTAAAAAAATATATAACAATTAAAATTTTCAGTGAACCACACTCCCTTAATTAAGCAAAACACGGGTAATTATTTTCCTACACATCGTCCTGAAATATAGGTGGTTGTGGATAAAGTGATCACTTTTGAAACCCTATATATTTTTTCTTTCACGTATGTCCTGCCACTTTCCAATATAAACAAATCAACCTTATAGATTTTTCCGTACTCACAAGATAACGTCTGAGGTAAAAATAAATACCGTAAAGTGAGGTTACTTTGCACCCCCCTGGATAACTTTGCACCGCCCCATTAATTTATTTTTAAATACAAATTCTAAAACACTATTTACAGTAAAGTAATGTCGTTTATGACTGCTGTGTAAGGTGAAATTTTAGTCTCTCTAAGAGGATGCTAACAGTTATTTTGAACGAAAAATTGTGGTGTAATGTTACCACATAATATGGCAAAGTACCTTAGTACTTACCTTAAATAGTACCTTACGGTACTATTTTCAATATTTATTTTAGACAAGGTGGTCTTCAAAACTCCTCAGTTTATCGCGAACCACCTATATAAAACTCGTGAATGCAAGGAATGAATACACTGAACAGAAACAGGTTTTTATATAGTTTCTGTACGTACCAAGAGCAAATTAAATGACTTACTGTAATAAGTTATTTACTATTTTTGGCCCTTTTAAGGCAGATAATATATGCGTTATGGCAACAATTATCACAGAATGTTAGGAAACTCTCCCGTAATGTTTTGGGAGTTAAATCCGCGTGGTCTTGAAACTCGAGTTTTCACGGGAAATATGACTTTGAAACTCGAATTTTAGTTCCTATTTTTGCAAGCTATCTAGAACAGCGTTGAATAAATAACCGTTATTTTTAAGAATGTTTTATAATTATCGAGATCTAAACGAAATGGTAAAAACCAAGTTAAAACCCTCAGCCTACCTACAAATAAAGTATAAGCCTACCATTTCACATGGCGGCGAAGAATGTTGTATGTGATAAGGGTGGTCACCACCTATTTTGAAATAACGTTTTGCAGAACAAGGTAAATAAATCTTTAAATCACATTGAAACAACAGAAACTCAATTTACACGGTAAACTTTTTTTTTCCCCCAGAATTGTTGTTACTCGAGAATTAACAATGCTAGATTCAGATTTCGTGCATAATAAGTAAGACTTTCCCTTAGTTTGAGGCTGAGTGGATACCTAACGCAGGTTGAGATTCCAATGTTACACAGACGAGTGAAATTTATTTTCGAGCGTGTTTCACTATTACGTACTCGAGGTGGGTGAGTAACTGAATCAAAATTTAGATTTTACGACTGGAAATATGTGCGTATAACTCTGCGTTGAACTACAATAATTTCATCCTTGACTTGTATATGGCTGGGATAAACAAACTCTCGCAGGTTTACCTTAAGCCATTGGATGACTTAAGTACTGGATTACAATTAAGTTAAAAGATTATGACACACGCATTGAGCAAAATTCGCTGGGTAATCTTAATATATAAAATGAAGTGTCGTGATGCACTCACTCACTAACTCACTCACTCATCAACGTACAGCCCAAACCACTGGACCTAGAACCACGAAATTTTGAGGGAAGCTACCACTTGCCCTGTCGGCACCCACTAAGAATGGATTTTTTTGAAATTCGATAATTAAGGGGGTGAAAAAGGGTGACATGTAATTCCGAAGAAAAGTCGATAGAGCTCGAACCCGACGGTCGATCATCGTGATTTTTACTTTAGTAAGACACTCATGTAATCGCTTCAAAATGTTGTTTACGTAAATACCCCAGAAGCTGTTTTAGGTTTTTTTTTATTCGACCCATAAGCAGTAAAAAGGGGCAAAATGTGTATTTTATGAATCGTCTATATCTTTGAAACACAATATGCTATCGTGGTGATTTTTCTTAAGTTGGTTACGTATACAAATGTCTATTACAGGACTGCAAGAGACGTTTCGAAATTCTTTAATTAAAGGGGTGAATATACGTGAAATTTGTTTTCGATTATTCCTCCATATCTATCGAACCAATCGATATATCTAAGTGCTAATTGATTTAGATTCATGCTTTTGTAAATAGCTCATATACCATTAAAATATATTTTCCGAATTCGGCCCCAAAGAGGTTAAAAAAAAAGGGTAAAATGTGATTTCGATTCACAATCGACATACATCGATCCCATTGATTTTTATATAGGCAACGTGATTTTTGCTTAAGACTGATGCATACTCAAATACACGAAAAGAAATTTCAGGAATTTTCGGAATTCACCACTTAAGGAAATGAAAAAATTGTGAAAAGTGGTGCAATGTGTTTTCAATTGATCGTCGATATATCTTGAGCTTAGCGGGCAATTGTCGTTTTTTTCACGTTCACGAGACACCAATAAAGTATTATAAAACGTACTTAAAAGGTTTTTCGAAATTCACACTCTTAGGAGGTGAAAAGACCTCGAATGTGTTTTAGATAAATCTTCGATATCTATCGATCCCGCCGAGATATACAGTTAATTTTTTTTCTTCAGGATGATGATTACAGAAATGATCGCAAAACGTTTGTAGGATTTTTCGAAATTTGAACACTCAGTACTGTGTAGTGGTCATATATTTTTTAAAATGAATAATCGATTTTAATTCGACTGAACGGGCTATCGTCGTGATTTCCACTTAAACTGGATACTTATACAAGTGTCTAAGATGTGAATTTAAAATATTTTGAAATTCTCCACCCGAAAGAGTGAAAAAGCACAAAATTTGTTTTCTATCAACCCATGATATATTTCTAACTGTTAGAGTTATCGTATTCATCACTCTATGAAATGAAACTAGCGTTTGTTTTGTAAATAATAAAATGGTGTGTGTATATGAATTCACTAAAATAAAATAGTGGATTATAACAAGAGGTATTTTACTTGAATATTTCTAAAAGGTTATGAGCCCAGACGTGCTTAAATATTGAGGGCTGAAGAGTAAAATACCGTGAGTAAAATGGCATATGTAAATACAGTAGTAAATCTTCCACAGTTAACGACGAATAACTTTAATAATTGGAAATTTCGTGTACAAACTATTCTTGAAGAAAAGCAAATTTTAGAAGTTTTAAATGTAGATGAAGATTCTTTGTCAGATGAAAAGCAGATAAAGCAATTCAAAATAAATGACGCGAAGGCTAAATCGACGATTGTTCAATGCATCAGTGGCAAACATTTGGATGTAATCAAGATTGCGAAAACTGCCAAATGTATGATGAAAGCTTCGGAAGATGTATTTCTACGAAAAGGTATCGTATCTAAGTTATGTCTCTTAAAGAAATTATTGAAATACAGAATTGAGAAGAATGACACCTTAGAGGAACATTTTCTTAAAGTAGAAACATTAATCAGAGATGTAGAAAATTCTGGCAGTAAAATAGAAGAATCAGATAAAATTTTCTATTTACTATTAACGTTTGATGCTTCAGAATATGATCATGTTATCACTGCCATAGAAGTCATCAATAAGGATGTGACTATGGATTTTGTGAAATCAAAACTGTTGGACGAGGAATTAAAAATTAAAAGTCGAAATGAAAATACACAACATGGAAATGAAGTTTCTTTCAAAGTAAATCAGATTACTTGTTTTAAGTGTGGAAAGAAAGGTCACAAAAGTTTTGAATGCCCACAGAGAAAGTCAACACCGATATCGAAAGGAAGACATGAGTTCCAAAGAAAATTCAAAGATAATAAAAGACAAATTGTAAATCAGGCTGAGGCCACAGAGAGAGACATATCGTTCATTGAACTGAACTGTAATACCTACGGAAAAGATAACTGTTTTATTTTAGATTCTGGCGCAACAGATCATTTAGTCAAAACTGAAATAGAACCGTATATGAGTGATGTACATATATTATCACAAGAGATATCCATCCATACAGCAAACGGCGAGAAAATGGTTGCAAATAAAAAAGGAACAGTTAGGGCAACATGTCAAGGAAGAAGCATAAACTTCAAGGCATTAATTGTTCCAGGATTGAAACAAAATTTGCTGTCTGTAAATAAAATGATGAGCAAAGGACTGGAAATAACTTTCAGCAACCAACAGGCACGTATAGCAGGTAGTACGTTTGAATTCATGTGCGAAAAATTAAACAACCTATTTTTCATAGAATTAAAATTTGAAACGATGAAATCAGAAAAAGGGTTTGTACCAGATGTTACACCAGCAAACCTATGGCACCGGAGATTAGGCCATTTGAATCATGTTGGTTTAAAAATCTTAGGCCTTGAATACAGCAAAAAAACATGCGAAAAATGTGCTGAAGGAAAAGCAACAAGACAAGTATTTAAAACGCATGGGAAGAAAACAAAACAAATTGGAGATTTAATTCATACGGATATTTGTGGACTGATGAAAGTCCTTACACTTGAAGGACATAAGTATTTTCAGGTAATCATAGATGATTACAGCAACTTTACTGTCGTCAAATTGTTAAAAACCAAGGATCAAGCTACACAAAATATCATAGAATATGTAAAATTTGTGAAGACTCAACATAATGCAAAAACAAAGAAAATTCGTTTGGATAATGGAGATGAATTTGTAAATTCTACAGTTAAGAATTTTGGCATATCAAAAGGAATTGAGTTATAATACTCTCTTCCAAATAGTCAACAGATGAACGGAAAAAGCGAACAAATGAATAGTACACTTTTGGACAAAGTTCGTGAAAAATTTGCTGAAACTAATTTACCTCACTATCTTTGGGGAGAGGCGACTCAAGCATCAACATACGAACACAACAGATCCCCAACCAAAGCCAATCAATGAAAAGCTCCAGCAACACTATGGTATGGAACAAACGATTTATCGAAGCTGAGAATTTTTGGATGCCAAGCATGGGCAGTGACAATTCCAAAAGGAAACAAACTTGAACCAA
>PNEQ01105978.1:18201-79627 GCA_003012365.1 Medauroidea extradentata
GAAAATAAAGTTTGTCTAGCTCGAGATGTCAGATTTAATGAAATGAAAGTTAAATTTGAAGAAGCAAAAGAACAGAAAGAAAGTTGTAAAAAAGAAAAAGAAACAGAAAACCAAGACAAAGAAATTGAAGATATTTTGAGTACAAAATCAGGAAGAATGATAAAAATTCCATCTCACTTAAACGAGTACGAAGTTTATAAAGCGTATTGTTTATTGACACAAGGAGAGGAACCACAAAGTTTTCAAGAGGCGAAAAATAACAAGGAGTGGAAAGAATCTATAGATAAAGAATTGGAAGCTTTAGAGAAACAACACAACTGGACACCAATGTATCTGCCATCTGGAAAAACTGCTATTGACACAAAATGGGTTTTTCACATTAACGAAGACGGAACTAAGAAAGCCAGATTAATAGCAAAAGGCTTTCAAGTTCAGGAGGTGAATAAATGGATAAACCCAAAATATGCTCCAGTTGCACAATTATCATATGAAAAAGGACAAGAAAATTAGAAGCCTACTCAGATGCTGATTGGGGAAGTGATCATACAGACAGGAAAAGCGTAAGCGGATCGATTGTTCTCTATGGTGGCAACGTAGTATCTTGGTCATCTAAGAAGCAAAGCTGCGTCGTTCTTAGTACGGCGGAAGCTGAATACTTAGCATCAGCTTCTACAGCTCAAGAACTTGTAAATTTGAGAGGAGTGCTACATGATTTTCAGAACAGCGAAGATCCTAACCAACCAGTTATTTATGTGGATAACACAAGTGCCATATCAATGACAAAGACATTCGGAAACTCAAAACGTAGCAAACATATAGATATTAAAAAACACTTCATCAAAGACTTAGTGTTGAGAAATATCATAAAGATTGAACATGTGAGTTCGGAAAATAATTTAGCAGATATTATGACTAAACCACTACGAAAAGAAAAGTTTGTGAAATTCCGGATCTTACTAAACATTATATAACGGCAATTATGAAGCTGCTGTTATTACATAAAATCGAGGAGGAGTGTTAGAGTTATCGTATTCATCACTCTATGAAATGAAACTAGCGTTTGTTTTGTAAATAATAAAATGGTGTGTGTATATGAATTCACTAAAATAAAATAGTGGATTATAACAAGAGGTATTTTACTTGAATATTTCTAAAACTAACCAGTAGAGATATTGAGGCGTTGTGCGCGTCAGAGTGATGCTTACGTAAGTATTTAAAAATAATATTTTACTTTTTTACTTCATAAGATAACATGATTAATAAGAATAAAACTAAGTTTGTAAACTTTTAAGGCAGACGAACCGAAAAGCAAGTACGAGCAGCGATAAATCTTAATATATAAAACTAGCTGGCCGGCAGCGGCTTTGCCCGCGTAAAATTATGTAATGTAAACAGTAACTCTGGATAAAATATGTGATGAAGGCATTTAACAGCTAGCGTACTCAATAACAGTGAACTATAAATGGTCTAAGCTCAGTATAAAGAGCGCGCGCAATATGCTCGTATGATGTCGTAGTAATTCCTATCGCAAAATCTTGCACGGGATACGAACCCAGCCGTAACCCACCCCTCCAACACCCCAAACATTATACAATACCTGCCAACTTACTCATAAATAAAACCTCTTTGGACTGTAGCCTGTACGTACGAAAGAATTATCACGGCCTGCCTTTAAGCATTCACTCAGGTATTGTATAAAGTTTGTGGTGTGGGAGGGGTGGGGATACGGGTTCGTATCCCTTGCAAGACTTTGCGATGGGAATTACTATGACATCATACGAGCATATTGCGCGCGCTCTTTACACTGAGCTAAGACAATTTATAGTTAACTGTTATTGAGTACGCTAGCTGTTAAATGCCTTCATCACATATTTTATCCAGGGTTACTGTTTACATTACATAATATCACGCGGGCAGCTATTTTATAGAGAAATAAAGATGAATTAAAAACTAAGATGTTCTGCAATTAAAGTACGCTCAGCGGAGTGGACTGGAAAAGCTGTTTGTATTTGTTGTTTCAAAGATATACAGAGAATATAGTAACACCATCAATTAATACGTAATTAAAAGCTATAAGTTACTCTTTTCTATAGTACACGCGGGCGAAGCTGCAAAAGGACAGCTAGTATCTTATACATGAGTTTCACTCTACAGTAACCTATCGAGATGTGGTGTTGTACAACCTCTATGAGACCAGGAGATTAACATTTTATTTTTTAAATAACATTTTATTTTCATGAATTATTTCGACGTTCTGGTCTACATTCCGTGAGGTTCTGGGCTCTAATGCCGCTAAAAACTGCGTGGTGCGATCGTTCAATTCTGACAAAAACTTCAAGGCAGATCGAATTAATGCAAATTACATGTACTAGCTTAAAAGGGGTGAAATTGGTTATGCAGTTCACTTTCCATTTAGGTTCCTTGACCACCACAGCTCACATATATCATCTCATTAATCTCAAGTTTGGGGCATCAAATACGTTTCCGCGAAAATTTTTCTCACCATAACTTTCTTATGGCATTAAACTTCAAGTGAATATTTTGAAAATATGTAATTGCGGGCACCATCACCAATTGGTTGTGCACATGATAAATCAGACATTTTTCATTCGATTAACCTCTTACCTTTAAGTGTCTGTAATTACCCCACAACGTCACATTTGCAGAGCTTTAAATAAGGGCCAGGCGAAGTCGCTGTTTGTGGCAGGGACAAACTTAAGGCTGCCGTCTGGTGAAGGGTATGTTCGTATGGGTGAGGCGAAAATTGAGGAGGCGCTACGAGCGATGTTGGCTGGCATATGTATTGTGGTATCGCCTCAACGCCCAGAGTCGTAAACGTGCGCGCTGAGTTCCCGCCGTAACGTTTTTACTGAGTGACTTTTAAAGCGGTGACCCTTTAATTTCACTGAACGCGTCACTGTAGCAAAGTCCAATGTACTTGTAGACCTCAATTTCGAACAAATCCGTTTGATTTATCTTGAGAAACAACCACGTGGGAAAGCCGTTTTTATCCAATTTCGAGTGCTTTAAAATAATACTTCCAATGTTCGTGGTGTCTTGAAAGTCACATTCACAAGTAGTGTGACGTGTGTTTTCTTTCCGTAGATAAGCATTGTGGACACACGTTTACTGGTCTCTGAGAAAAAACATAACTCCGAACACGCTGCACGCTGTTAGAGCGCCAGCCAGACGGCCGCCTTAAGACTGCTTTTCGCGTGGACAGCTATAGCTACTTATCCTGCTGCAGAGTTAGTTCAACTAGCCGCTTGGACATTCTAACACATGATGACTGAAGTACCAATCTTGTGTACAAAGATGTTTTTCAATTAAAGTGAATATTATCAGGTACGAATAATACTCGCGAGCAAAGCCGCGGGGGGACTGCTATTAAGAAATAAACCTGAATTTAGTGCCATACATTGTTTATAACAAATGTACGTTTCTCTAGGGGATTCATGCATATCAACTTACATATATTTTTATAAATCGGATAATAAGATTGCTTTGCATCTTGCACGTTGACAGGGCACAGGTCAGCTTAGATAACTTTTTGTATTCCATACGGCGTAGTATCTGGTACAATTGTGACCAGTGAAGTCGCTGGCGTAAGATGATTCCTTTTTCTTGTCAGATATTTAGCGTTACAAAATATTGAAGATATCAACCTTATTAAGACCCTGCCCAACTCTCGTTTGTTATGCATTCATAGAAACCACATTAAAGGAACGTCACAAGTATGTATTCCCATTCCAGGTTCTTTAGTAATTTTTAAAACTTTTTTTCTCGTGGCCGACGATGGCAAGGACTAGTGTATTTGTGTCCCTTCTCAAGAATAAACACCTTGTTGCAGAGTACTTGCAAGTCATACTAGTTTAGGATCATCACTGAATAGGATGTTGGCGAGATATCGGCGAGAAGGCTGCGCGTTAGTTCTCTGACTTGCTTTTTGTATTTTGTACGCACCGGATTATAAGTAGCTATAAGTGATACACACACGTACATGTTTACAGAAGTACGTTCGCAGATTCCGAGTTTGTGAACTGAAATATCAACGCGTTAAGTAATGATTGACCGCTATTTTTTACATTTAACCTTTTAATCGACATTCATGTTAAGCAGCCATTGACCGAATATATGCTTACAGTGGCACACGGTATCATGTCTAGAGTTCCAGAGTTCCAAAATTATACTTTTTACTCATATTATAAAACAGCATTGCCTTGGTTAGGGAACATCATCTAAAATATTATTGGAGCGTAATAGTAGCCAGATACGAAAAATAAAGACACACAAAAGGGTACAATTTTTTTTTCAATTTGTTGTAACAGACAAAGGAAAATAATCAAGAGGCTAGCCTAAACTGTGCAATAATGTTGAACAACGTTGAGGAACTTAGGAGACAATGAAATACAATTGCTGTTGAAAACACCTTAGCACATCCAGAAATATTATGATTCGTCTGCTGTGTAAACTCCCAAACACTGCCGAGTTTAAGGCCACAGGTTCCCAGTTATGTTATTCTAGCAAGTTGTATTTTTTAAGTCATGAAAGGAGCAGATATCCCAAAACCCTTTGACAGAAATTTTGGAAATTACTTGTACTACGAAGCCAATTTTTTTAAACATTGGTTCTTATAGTTTTGGCTAGTTACTGACCTAAAGAAAATTAAATTAAGTTGCTATATAGCCAAAATTATATAAATTTATGCCATGAAATCAATTAGGCGGCATAGTACAAACAATTTCCAGCATTTATGTGTAAAGGTTTTCGAAATCTGCTCTTTTCGCAGATTGCAGACATTTATATTACTAAACCGCACCTGGAAATCCATTATTTATTTTTCGTTACTTTTAATTATTTGAACAAATATTGATTTTCAATGTGAATTTTAATATGCTAGTTTCTCAGTTAAGAGTCGTACCAGCCAAAATTTGCATTATATAACTTTACCTCATCTTTTGTACAGAGAATCATTTCGCAAAGTTTGTTATATGCTTGTTTGTACTACTTAACAAATAAAAAACCTACTTAGTACTTTATTTTATTTTGACACTATTCACTGTTTTTGCTAAATGCCAAGCGGTATGTTTATGTGACATTACTCCAGTTAAAATTTACTATGCTAAAAGTTGACAACACATTTTCTTCTTAATTATCTTATATATTATACGCTGCATAAATTATGAATACAAAGAAATGACTATAGCTAACTTAATTTATCAAAGTGAGCTTCGAACTATTTGCTAGCGTACATATTATGTGCTCAAATTCTAAACATCACAAAGATACGACATTGTAACTAAGACATTTCCTCCGGTTTCCAGTGTGCGTGTAGTGATAAAGTTACGAGTAAAAGCAAACAATTCAATTCCACTGACTTTATTAGTGCTAGTTAATTGCAAAGATTTTTAATGTAAACGTTAGTAAATAAAATAAAATGTGTTTTGTTTCTCTTGATGAAAGCTGAATCACCGCCAGAAATGCGTGGTACCACATTTTGCTGACAGAAATCTGTGGTGGTTTGTTTTCCAACTTTTTTGTTTTGGATGGTTGACAGAAGTGAGCAGATGGACTCTAGTCTGCCAGTTAGTGCTGCCAACACCCACACTCCCTTTGCAGTAAATAGTGATGCATGTTCCGGCATTAATACAAGAGTGACTTAACACCCGTAATTTAAAATTCCCCTTGCCATTAAGGCACCTTGCCGCTATATAAGAAACGAAAAAAAGAACTTAATCCTTAAGGTTTTTTTTCATTCTAAAGAATAGCACATTCTCTGAATGAATTACTTATACTGGTTATGAGTAACTCAATGAATAACACAACCTTAAATTCTATTACAATTTTGAGGCATTTTTCTTAGGCGAAGAAATTCAATTTCACACGTGGCACCTCATTAAATTTACAGAGCAATGACTTCACAAATACACGGGTTGCTCAGCCACACAGAACAATAACATTTCATACGTGTGTCTATACGAGCTTAAGGGCTTGTTCCCGAGTTTTTTTCAGACTGGTGCAAAGAACTCAAATATTTTTTTAACCAAAAGTTTTGAAAAAATTTGAGTCAATGTGCAATCACACAATGCACAATACTGTGGACGCGTTTTTTTTTTAAATAATGTACCATTCGCCAGCAAAAAAATAATTTCCTTCATTTTTGCTTATTTTCACGACGAAAAACGTGGTACTTTGGGTAATAAAATCTAAAAAACAGTTCAGTTATAATTCTACAAAAAAATTCAGCTACAAATTATAACATATAAGTGTCAAAACTGTGCAGCGAAATTTTGATATGAGTATTAGGTATCAATAAAAAAAATATTTTCGAAATCACTGCAAAACTTTGTAACAAGGCCTTAAGTTATTGTATAGTGATAATTAGCAATTTACTGAAGTGAGGTTACATGAGTTCAATTAATAGGATCTTCTAATTAATGCACGCAAACAATTAAACAGGGAACAGGAAGCACTAAACTTACCTTGTGGCACGCGCAGCCAGCTAAATGGCACATGGACGTAACATATACAATACGAATAAGTGTTCTGAATGGTTATTTATTAACAATACCGGGTTGTTAGCGAAAGTATTTAACGAAATTTTCAAGATGATTCCCTGTAAAAAAAAAAGTAAAGTTTAGTGATTAAAGTAGTGGCGCAAATCTTAAGGGAGAAATTCGCGATTATAAACTTAGTTTGAAAACCAACATTTGTTAATATAACCAAAAGTAGGGAGAAATAAAAAAAAATTTCCGGGTACGGTTAAGTAATAACACGGTCTGCAATCTGTGAAGGAACGGTTTCGAATACCTTCCATTTTCATCAGTTAATGGGATTGGTCAAGCTTTCTTTTGGCATAACATTTTTACCGTTGAATTTTTTTTTATAAAATAAACACAGTATGTAGCAATACGCCCCAATGAACAAAAAATGTCGATTTTTCGCAGCACCCTCATGCGAATATTTTCGAGAAAATGGGCATAGAAATTATGAAGCCTTGCAGGTAGGCAACACGCGATGCACAGGAGATTCAAGCAATCCCATTATTTAATGAAGGTGGAAGGTAATCGAAACAATTTTTTTCCACATATGTAGATAAATAACTATTATTACTATTATTAAAACGCACCCGAAATGTTATTATTTAACCTTACTTTTTTTTACTAATGTTGGTTTTTAATGTCAATTTTACATCTCTTAAGATTTGTGCCAACCAAAACGTACATTATAACTTCTTACCTAATTTTTTTTTTACAAGGAATCATCGCACAAAGCTTGTAACATTCTTTCATGAACATACTGTATATAATCTGAAACTATGTATCCTATGAGAAAATGCTTTAACATTCCTCCCGTTTCAAAAAATCTGAATGTTTTTGTTACTTTTCTACATGTCGGATTAACAAAAACAGTATTTCCTAGGGTTGCGGAGTATTTTTTAAAAATTTTTTTCAGGGTACGTAATTTAGAACTATGAAATTCTGGTTATCTCTGCAGCCTTATAACACAAAATTGCATACATTTTAGTATTTTTTTAAAACATCTCGAAAGTTATGCATCGCACGACAAAATACACGAAATTTTCCCGCTTTTCAAAAATATTGTAATCATTGTGCCAAGCAAAACTACATTTAAAGAAATAAGTACGAATCACATAATTTCTTAAAAATATGAATAACTGTCATAAATACATGTGTACATTACTACAGTAGTATTTCCGATTGAATCATTACCTTAACTAATGCCAGGTCTCTTTTAGTAGGCATTTCGTCAGTATTAATACACGGTTAGAAAATAAAATAAAATAAAATAAAATATTTAAACATTTATAATGCGATTTTGCGCGCTGATTTCACATTTAGAGAAATCAACTTAAGGAAGTGATAGACGTGGAAACCGCTCACTTGACGAGAAACGTTTACTGACTGTTTTTTTTGTAATTTAAAGACATTAAAAAATTTTTAAACGCCTGTGTAAACTAATAGCTACCCGACTGAATCGTTTCTAATCGTTTTTGCGACTAGGGCAGATAGCGAATTTAGAAGTAGCTCTCTTTTGACTTCGAAATATACGGGGCTCTGTTTTACATGTCTTAGCGTAAGCGTTGACTGCGTTTAGCTAAATAGTTGCTATGATATTGATTTGAAGTAGCCGAACTCGCACTATTGTTATTAACAACAAAATCCGTGCAGCGACTCGTTTTCCGGGTTTAATTTTTGCTCGTTTTTACTGGAACATTTTATAAGTTCTCTCGATCACTACGCAATTGTTAACTAAGTTTATTAACAATTCAAGTCAAGTGGGTTTTATGCCTCGTCAACAGCGAGGTCATTAGAGACGGTGACATACTTTACACAAGATCAGGAAATATGGGGAATCTGCATTGACTTTGTTAGGAAACCACCCCAGCATTTGAGTAGAGCGATTTAGGGAAACTGAAATCAGGGTGGTCGAAGTCAGGAATCTAATCCAGGTGCTCCCGAATACGTGAAGTTATTAACAATAATGCGAGTTACGCTACTCGGGATAGAAAGCAATCCTATCTAAAAGGGGTAAAAGCTTACGCTAAGAGATGAAATGAGTCGTGTATACATTGATGTCAAAACAGCGCGACTTCTGAATCTTCAGTTTACCCTAGCAGCAAAATCACAAGCAGAGCTTCAATCGTAAAGCTGTTATTTTACAACAGTTCAAAATTGTTATTTACGTATCCTAATTGATCAACATCAGTAAATTAACCTTTCTCAGAAGAATGGTCACTTCCGTTTCTATCCCTATATATAAAAATGAACACTGACTGACTGACATATCAAACTGCAGCCCTAACCACTGAACCTAGAATCGTGAAATTATTTGTATGGATTTCCCTCAGGTTGTATGTAGCCAAGCACTAAGAAGGGATTTTTCGAAATTTGACCTCTAAGGGGGTGAAATGTGTTTCCTATCATCGTGATTTTTACTTTAATAGGACACACATAAAATGCATACTAGCCAATTTTAGGATTTTTCGCAATTCAACATTTAAGGGGGTGAAAAGACCTTAAATGTGTTTCCAATTAACTATCGATATCTATCGAATCCTTCGGGATAAAGTGTTGGTATTGACTTCAAAATGTTGCTTATGTAAATACCCAAAAAGTAGTTTTAGGACTTTTTGAAAATCAACCCCCATGCAGTAAAAAGGGGCAAAAAGTGATTTTTATTAATCTTCTACATTTTAGAAACACAATTAGCTATGGTCGTGATTTTTACTTTAATTGGTTACGTATACAAATGTCTATGACAGGACTCCAAGACGTTTCTAAATTCTTTAATTAAGGGAATGTGTATACGTGAAATGTGTTTTCGATTATCCCTCCATATCTATCGAACCAATCGAGATATCGAAATTATCTTTGCTTTAAATTGATGCTGTTGTAAATATCCCAAGTATAATTAAAATATATTTTCCGTATTTGTCTCTAAATATGTTAATAAGGGGTAAAATGTGTTTTTGATTCACAATCGATAAATAAATAAATAAATAAATAAATAAATAAATAAATAAATAAATAAATAAATATATATATATCCCATTGATTTTTTTTAGCGACGTGATTTTTGTTTAAGATTGATGCTTACCGAAATATCTGAAAAGTGATTTAATTGATTTTCGAAATTCGCCACCGAAGGAGGTGAAAAGCGGTGAAACATGGTGAAAAATGTTTTCAATTAATCGTCGATAAATCTTGAACCCAGCGGGCTATTGTCGTGTATTTCACGTTCAAGAGACACCAGTAAAGTAGTCTAAAATATGATTTAAGGGTTTTTCGAAATTATGTCTCTTAGGTGGTGAAAAGACCTGTAATGAGTTTCAGATAAATCCTCGGTATCTATCGAACCCGTCGAGATGTACAGTTAATTTTTGTTTCAGGATGATGATTACCAAAATTATGGCAAAATGGTTTTTAGATTTTTCGAAATTCAAACTGTCAGTACTGTGCAGGATCATATGTGTTTTTTAATATATGATCGATTTTGGTTCGACTGAACGGGCTACCGTTTAGATTTGCACTTCAATTGGATACTTATACAAATGTCTAGGATGCGAAATCAAAGTATTTCGAAGTTCGACCCCCAAAAGGGTGAAAAAGCGCAAAATTAGTTTTCCATCAACACATAATATCTATCTAACCAGTAGCGATCAGAAAAGCAGGAACGAGCAGCGAGAAATAACCTATACAGGAGTTTCTCTCTACAGTAACCTATCGAGACGTGGTGTTGTACAACCTCTATGAGCCCAGAATGATACAAATACTTTGTCTAAATTAAATTTTATTTTCATGAATTATTTCGACGTTACGTGACACAGTTGTTTGTTACTCAGGTATAAATTCCGGGAGGTTCTGGGCTCGAATTCCGTTAAAAGCTACTTGCGAACGTTCAATTTTGACACACAAAAACTGCAAGGCAGATCGAATTAGTGCAATTTACATGTAGTCGTTTAAAAGGGGTAAATTGGATTATGCAGTTCGCTTTCCACTTAGGTTCCTCTACAACACAAACTGACATATCGTCGGTATACTGCCATAAATGATTTAGTCATAAATGTTATTTTGTTTTAAAACACTATTAAATTGTAGATATTAACAAAAACGCGGTAAATTACTATACTGTGACACAACAGTACGAAACGACGAATAGACTTAAAACTTGGGCAATTGTTCGTGAACAACACATAAATATTCCTATCATTTTTATCATTTTATTTCATTTTGACTAGGTCACTTTTGGCAGTAAACCGACGATATTTCATCTCACTAATCTCAAGTTTGGGGTACCAAATACGTTTCCGCGAAACATTTTCCCACTGAAACTTTGTAATGTCAATAATGTTCAAGTGAATATTTTGAAAGTATGTAATTGATGGCACCGTCACCAATGGATGTGCACAGGGTAAATAAGGTGTTATTCATTCGATTAACCTCTTACCTTAGGTGTCTGTAATTACCCCACAACATCAAATTGGCAGGGCTAAAATAAGGCCCAGGCAAAGTCGCTGTTAGTGGCAGGGACAAACTTAAGACTGATTTTCGCGTGGACAGCTATAGCTACTTATCCTGCTGCAGAATTAGTTCAACTAGCCGCTTGGACATTCTAACACTTGATGACTGAAGTACCAATCTTGTGTACAAAGAGGTTCTTCAATTAAAGTAAATATTATCAGTTACGAATAATACTCGCGAGGAAAGTCGCGGGGGACTACTACTCTTAATATAATTATAAAATGTAGTGTCCTGACTGACACACTCACTCACTACTCACTCACTCATCAACGCACAGCCCAAACCTTGCTCCGTAGGCACACACTAAGAATGGATTTTTTGAAATTCGATAATTAAGGGGGTGAAAAGGGGTGATATATGTTTTCAAAGAATCCCTGATATCTCATTAACCGGGAAAGCTATCATAATGTTTTAACTTCAAAATATTGCCCAAAGAAATGCATATTTAGAAATTTTTCGATTTTGGGAGATTCGAAACTTAAGGCAGTAAATATCGTAAAATGTGTTTTTGATTAATCCGTGATTTCTCCTAAACCATTTCAGATAGTGAGGTAACTTGCTGAAGTAAATATCTTAAAAGTGCTTTTAGAAATTTTCGAAATTCGTCCTTGAATGCTCTAAATAATAATAATAATAATAATAATAATAATAATAATAATAATAATAATAATAATAAAACACGTTTTTAATTTATCCTACTTATCTCCTAAACCAGTGAAAATATTGAATAGTTTTTGCTTTAAAATACATTTTTGTAAATATAAAAAATTAAAATCAGGATTTTTCGAAATTCGTCCTTGAAAGCTGTTAAAAATTTTAAATATGATTTTAAATAATTATCTATACCGCTTATTCCCGTTGAGATATCGAGATGATATTTTGATAAAGAATAAAGCTTACGTAAATATCTACAGATAAAATTCAGGTTTTTATGAAATTCGAAAATTAAGTAGGCGAAAAGCTGTAAAATGTTACAGTCTCCCGAAAAAAGAGAATGATCACGGAGAAATAATTCAACAGTCGTTTCTTTTTGCCAACCTACTCATAAATAAAACCTCTTTGGACTGTAGCCATTACATACGAAAGAATTATCACGGCACGCCTTTAACATTCACTCAGATATTGTATAAAGTTTGTGGTGTGGAAGGGGTTACGTGTTCGTATCCCGTGCAAGACTTTGCGATGGGAGTTACTATGACATCATACGAGCATATTGTGCGCGCTCTTTACACTGAGCTAAGACAAATTTATAGTTAACTGTTATTGTGTACGCTAGCGTTTAAATGCCTTCATCACATATTTTAACCAGAGTTACTGTTTACATTACATAATTTCACGCAGGCAACGCCGCAGCCGGGCAGGTATTTTGTAGAGAAATAAAGATGAATTAAAAACAAAGATATTCTGCAATTAAAGTACGCTCAGCGAAGTGGACTGGACAAAGCTGTTTGTATTTGTTGTTTCAAAGATATGCAGAGAATATATTAACATCATCAATTAATACGTAATTAAAAGTTAGTTACTCTTTTCTATAGTACACGCGGGCGAAGCCGCAAAGGGACAGCCGGTATACTGATAAAGTGAAAAATTAGCTACATTTAAATGCCATGAATTACAAATTAGAATATCCAGTTCGTAGTTTTGACACGACTTTGTAGAAACGCATAATACTTACACGTTATTGTTTCCGTTAGTAAAGTGTAAACTGTTAGTTTTATGGCACAACGTGAAAAAATTAACATGCTTGCTCTGGAAAAGCTAGCCTAAAACTGATTTAGCACATGAACAGAAAGTTGAATGTAAATTTTGAAATGTAATTGAATGCTAACGGTCTCAATGTTCTACCAAATTGAACGGCGCCGTATTACAGCCTATAACATGCGATGTCATATACCAAAGTTTTTTTTTGGTTGAAATAAAATAGTTACCCCTACCCCTCCTAAAGCAAACAATTTCCTATCTTCGCCTGCAATATGTCAGATTTCAATCTGGTCATGTAACAAACGGGCAGCGTTAACAGTCTGGTTCTTTTATAACGTTTTTGGAATGCAGTCGCGTACAGCACGCAAAAAAAAAAACACTACAGACACACAGAATGTTGACAAATATCTATTATTTCTGTACACGTGCACCGAGCTTAATGTGAACTGGGTTACCACTGTGTTATATGTAAATCAATATCTAGAAAACTGTAAGGAAGTAATCTAACTACAGTGGTTCATTCTTTTATGTAACCGGTTGAAATCAGTTTAGTAGACAGATAAATTATTACATCTGACGCACTTTCCAAGACTGCATGACTAATTTAAATAATGTTCCGTCTTATTTATGGTAAATGGTTAACGTATGTATTAGTTATGGTCCTAGAACTAAAGCATTCTCAGGCTTTGGGCCCCTTTTATGCACGCGTTTTGTAACTGCATGGGAGGTAATGGGTCCGTTTATGCATTGTCGCGCGTTTTGACGACGGCATTTTGCGGTCGCGTTCTGTAAAACATGCCGCCGTGATCTAGAGAACGCCGCCGTGAAAAGCCGCTGGCAAAACGCTTGACGTTTTCTAAATACATTGCCCCTAGTCGGCCTGTTTATGCAGACACGCGACACTGTCTGCCGTCTGCGATCGAGACGTCAGTGGTACCAATCGTTTTGTCATCACCATTCGGTTCACAATTGTGTTCGAGGGCCGAGTGAGTTAAGTTAGTAAGGTGGAGTTAAATACGGATCGTTCAATAGATGACGTCAGTAAAAGAAAAGCCATTGGTCCCAAAGTCCACTGAAGATATACGGATTGGCAGTTATGTTCATTTTAAAAATGTCTTACGTAATATATATGTAGAGTATTTTTCTTATCTTTTCAGTCAAAGAGATGCAGGTAATATGAAAACAAAACTTTCTGTGCTGCACAAACAACAAAAAGTTGATAGCCAGCTGCATTTACGGTATTAATAAATGCTCAATTTGTAAACCATCCCAGCATTTCTTAAAATCACTATTTTCCCATACATAAACTACTCTTTGCACTAGTACAGTAGATGTTAGACAATCGACAACTGTACACTAGTAATGGAAAATAATGTTACATTATTAGTGAGAACTTATAACGTGTAGAAAACTTGCTTTAACATATTTATTTTTTAAATTTTGTTTAATCTTTGTTTGTCAGTTTGTCAGTTACTATTTTTTTATGTAAGAAATATAGATGTAATTTGTAATAATATTACATTTTTAACGTTAAATATTTAAACTTCTATAGTTTATGTATAAAAAACGGCAAGTTGTAAACCGGCATAGTGCTTCAATTTTTACGCGTTTAAATAAATAAATTTAAAAAAAATTGGAGTAGCACGGAATGATGTCAAGGTGTATGTTTATGCTCAACATTTAGAATTCATGATAAATGTTTCTACGCCACAAAGTACAGAGTCTTCTCTACAGTCCTAAATGGCTGATGACCCAAATAAGAATGAAGATAATGGTGCGTCTGCCGTAGGACGTACAGACGACAAACAACAACGCAGGGACTGCGGCAGAGCAGCAAGGCAGCTGTTCTCACCGTACGTTGCACAGACGGAAGAAGAGAAAATTGGAGGATAAGCTCGAGAATTACATCGACAATTACGAACATGAAAGACGTTCCAGGCCAGAAGAGCATAGCTCTGACGACATGGATTTGTTGATCCTTATAATCAATTTTAAAATCTCTTTTACTTCATCAGAAACTGAGTTTTAGAATGGATGTGATGGCATTAGCTGTTAACTACGCTGAACAATTCCCAGCATGGACGTTGGTAGCCCTAGCCTACTCCTCCCAGTCCCAACCTACGATGCCATCATCGGCACACTTCAAAAATGCAGTTCCACGTTTGCTTCATTTTCCACAGCAATTTTCTAATGCCTATGAACAAGGTTTTTCAACACAGCTGCAAGACACTCAGCCCCTCCACCGAGCTTCCATTTATTCACTAAATCGACTTAACACTCGGGAGTATGTAACGGACCATCAAGCAAATGCACGTAACCCACAGGAGGATTTGCATTTGTTTTAATTACAGACCCTGCAGTCACAACAAGTATGCTCTCGCAATCTTCTGAATCCTGCTGAAAATTCTGAATCAAGTGTTCACAGTCATGCATCCTACGTATCGGATGATTCCGAAGCTATTTTTAATTTACAACATTTTGAGTTGATGAAACAATGAATAATATGTGAACCCCGTTCGTTTGACTACAAATACTAGCGTTTAAGAGTGTGCAGTAAATACAGGTTTATTTGTGAAGTTCCAAGTCATTCATCAAGAACATTTTTAGCATGTTTTCACTCAAATGCCGAAGACGTTTTAGGACCAAAAATGTGGTTTTATTGCATGTAAATTTTGGTTTTCGATTTTTATTATTTTTGTGATCACGGCAATGGTTGTAGTATTTCTTTTGTTTTACGAATACCGTATTGTATGTAAGTAAGTTATTAGGTCCTTTGTTAACAACGGCGTTGGTACTTATTTACATTCTGTTGTTGACTTTCCTGAGAGTTATTGCCAACATTTATTGTGGAGAAAATGATTAGCTGCAAACCAAATCTTGTCTAGCTTCAATTCTCTCTTGGGATTTTACCACTAGTTCATCAAACGATGTTGAAAATTTCAGACCACCTTCCTTAATTTACCGAACAGGTTTATAAATGCCCCATCCACGTTTCTAGCTGAGTTTATGGGATGGTCAGCCCATCTTCTGTTATGTCTTTTGTTTACAATATGTTCATACGCTAAATTATAACGCACGGATCACTCTCCCCGCAGCACTGACTGCATATTCTTCACGGCAGCCCGCCGTCGGATAAACGCGCGACACGAAAAGCCGTACATAAACGGTCTTTCAAAAACGCGCGACAAACTGCGGTCGCCTGTCGCGCGACACAAAACGCGTGCATAATAGGGGCCGTACGTAAAGCCACTCAGTCCGGGTAGGGTAAAATTCCAACTTGAGGCATTTATAAAGTGACGGGAGTAAGGTTTATTTTCGTACAGAAAGTAAACCAAACTAATTCCTAGCCTATGTTCTATAACAACTTGGTTAACCGGTGATGATCGAGTGAACCTTAGTCACTTGACTGAAAACCTAGCAGCAGGTTACTTTCGTAAACATCTCACGTTTGAATCAACTGCGCTGTGAAAACAAATACGAAGCTGTCGGCAGTTTTTTTTTACTCTAGTAAGTCTGCCAACATACCTATACACAACATTTCGCCGACCGCGTTTATATTCATTTTCGAAATGTTTGTTGTAAACTTTCGCTATATCTCAGCACGCAGTATTTTATTACAAGTAGTAATTTTATGTATGTGTCCTGAGTCAGTGCACGTGCTTTTCTCTGTCCTAAATCAGTTATAGACCAGTGACTACCGCAGAATAATTACTATGCATTGTACCAAAGTACATGATTCAGAAATGCCACTTGCACCTAGAGAAACTGCGTACGTGATATATTTTGCGTAAATGTTAAATTACATAAAAATATAGTATCGTTACCGGAATGCGCTTTTGTCTCTATATTGTCGGTGCATAAGCATTCAAATGAGATACGAAGGAGATGTACTGTAAGACTTCCACTCAATAAATCGTGCGATAAGATTCCACTTACGTTATTTGTTACGGCGCTAAATTAGGCACTATTGCCTTTCATGAAGTTTGTTATTACGTTTTTAGTCACGAATTTTTCCTTAGCACTAGAAAAGAACTTTTTTGCAAATGCGTGTAATTTGTTTCCCTTCTACATACGGATTTTTTTACCCGAATAGTTATTTTTCGACCAACGTTTGATGACGTTAAATCCTCCCGCTACGAAAAACTCTGCATGCCATGGCAAGAATGAATATTATAACAATGTAATTTTCTGTTGTTATATGTCGATGTTTAATTTATTTAATTTTACTTAAATTGGGTTATACGCCTGTGAGGTCATTATCAACGGTTACACACACCTTCAAACGATAGAAACTGGGAGAGGAATCGACCATGGTCTATGTTAAAGAACTATTCCAGCAGTCGCCTGGAGCGATTTCGGAAAACCACTAAAAACCGAAATCAGCATGGCCGCAGCAGAAAATTGAATCAGGGTCAACCCGAATGCGTGTCCAACGATGTTACCGATGCGCCACATTGCTCCGTTGTTGCTGTGAAGTATAGTTTGAGCAATTTTGATAACGTTATGCAAATACCTACGGAATAATAAGTATGTAAAGCGCTTGACACTTCGTTTGTTCTTGAGAACGAGTCAAGCCAGACACTGCTGGCGAGGCACGGAGGCCGATAGTCTATTGTTACGCACGAACGTGTCGTGGTATCCAAATGACAGTGCCGACTTTTTATAGCCTCAGCTATCTGGCGACCAGTGTGCCAGAGATTCGCCCACTCGCCACTCTTCACCTCTCCTATTACTATCCACTGTCCACTGTCTAATGCCTTTCTCTGGCACTCCTACGATTAACCAAGGATGTCCTGTTCGGTGCGAGCATTTCATCTTCAGGCATAACCTGTCTACAGTAAGTTGGTATCATACCCTCCTACACTTTCCTGCAGTCCACTGCCTAGCACCACATTTCTCTGGAAATCTTACAGCGAATCAAGAAAGCCTGGTTCAGCGCGAGTGTTTCGTCGGGAGGTATAGTCAGTCCACAGTAAGTTTGTTATCATATACTCTTATCACTATCAGCTGTCCACTGCCTACCACCACTTTGTTTTGGCATTGTTACAACAAACTAAGAATGCCTCGTTCAACGCATTTCGTCGGTTGGTATAGCCAGCCCACTGTAAATTTAACTTTCCTTTTTTTTTTTTTTACCCCTTTTACTATCAGCATTTATTTCACTGCCTAACACCACATTTCTCAGACATTCTTAAAGCGAAGTAAGAATTCCTGGTTAGCGCGAGTGTTTTGCCAGCGTAGCAAGTCAGCTGTAAGTTTACCGTCATCCATTCCTCTTACTGTTTGCTCTCCACTGCTTAGCACAAATTTTCTCTGGCATTCTTAAGGCGGACTAGAAAGGTCAGGCCACTATCCCCTCTGTTACTTTCTGTAGACTACTGCCTAGCACCGCGTTGCTTTAGTATTCCTACGGCGAACCGAGGATGCTAGATTCGGCGCGAATATTTCATTAACAGACATAACCAGTCCACAGTAAGTTTGCCATCATACTCACATATTACTTTCTGCCGACCACAGCCTGCCACCATCTTGCTTTAGCACGCCTGCAAATCAAGGATACTAGATTCAGCGCGAATATTTCATTGGCAGACGTATTCAGTCCACAGTAAGTTTGCCATCATACCCTCGTATTACTTTCTGCTGACCACTGCCTGGCACCGCCTTGCTTTAGCACTCCTACGGTGAATCAAGGATGCTTGGTTCAGCGCGAATATTTCATCGTCAGACATAACCAGTCTACAGTAAGTTTGTCATCATACCCTCGTATTACTTTCTGCTGACCACTGCCTGGCACGGCGTTGCTCTGGCACTGCTACGGCGAACTAGGAATGCCAGGTCCAGCATATTCGTAGTAAACCTCTTACGGAAACTGTCAAGACAATATTTGACCTTTCCACAGTAGAACGATGGACATCTTTTATGAGTTACGCTACATCACTCACTTGAGTGGAGTCTGGAAGAACATTTCGTAACGTCAGACTGCAGCTGTAAATACTGCCCGTGCGACAGCCATGACACCAAGGCGAGTTATATACCCTATTTCTGATCCAACATTGAAATCATAGCGACGTACAGAGGGCTGTCGACACAAATTTCGAAGTCCTTTGCAAAAAAATCTTTTGAGTACTCTTTATTGAATCATGCATTGTACCTACGCTGTTTACTTACCGTTTATCATAAACCACTTTATAATTCTACACTTGTAGCACGAATTAGATGTCAAAGTCAAGAACATTTTTACTGGAGAACATAATTTCTATTTTAACTTACAGTATTTATTCTAGTCTCAATATCATATATTATGGTCATTTGTCCTTATTTACACTGTTTTTTTGGGAATATTATTATTTTTTAATTCTAAGAGGGAACAGATATCGTAAAATCATCACTTTTTTCTAAATTGTGTTTACTATGTAGCTTAATTTTTTAAATTAGGAAATTATATAATTTTGGTTAATTATAGACATTAATTTTGTTTCTCGAAGTCGAAAATATGTCAATTTTATAAATTTTTTTTGCTTCCGAAAATTAAGCTTCTGCGATGTCTAAACTCGTTTTTAAAAGTAGTTAAAAAAACAACATAAATGGAGACTCGTGGCTTAAGTTTCTGTAGTAATACATGGTACATGATGTAGCGAAAAATGCTCTAAATATTTATACGAATTTTTTTTGTTACACATTGCAGCATCTTAAGAAACCTTCAAAGTAAATGTAATATAGTAACACATTGTTATTATTAGGCAAGTTGTTAAAATTATTATTTTACGATTCAATTTGGGCGTCTAGGAGCCCTTCAGCCTCAGGGCTCCTGGAGAAATGTATCCTTTGTTCCCTCCACCTTTTTTTTTGTATGTCCGGCTCTCCAAACAGCCGCTCTTTCTTGTAGCTGGTTTTAAATGCCATTGAAAGGATATAAGTGTGATGGCGCAGTGATAAGACGCTGGGTTCGCATTTAGGAAGACCAGAGTTCAAATCCCTATCCGACCATCCTGACTTGAGGAGCAAACTTTCGAAACCAGAGATGTTCACAGAACTCCAAAAACGAGTTAAAAATATTTTCAATAAAAGGTTGGTTACATATAAACATATAGTCAGGTGTAATTTAAATAAACATTTTCTTATCCCTTCTAAAAATAGAGGCTGAAACTTTTGATATTATTCAAAGCCAGACATGACTATCCTACTGTACGTATGCATTCATAACAATGATACAAAAACAATTATTTATTGGTAGACGTAGAGTTAGGAAATGTCGCCTCTGATAAGTTTACCACCAGATATGTCCGTAATGTTCAGTTAGTACTAGACATGACCTTTTTAATTTAATAACGAACTAAATATAATTTCATCATCTACCATACAAATTACCGTAATTGGACAGTTGAAATGATGAAACCTGCGATGTTTTCATTTATCATTAGTATCCGAACTATTACATTTTTTCACTTTCCCGTAAAATCGGATTAATTGGGTGTATCTGGGTTTGAAAAATTGCTCATCATTTCGGTTTTCAGCAAATCACGGCAAACGAAATCAGGGATGGTGTTTAACTAAGATCATGGCCTTCTTAAGGCGGACTAGAAAGGTCAGGCCACTATCCCCTTTCTTACTTTCTGTAGACTACTGCCTAACACCGCGTTGCTTTAGTATTCCTACGGCGAACCGAGAATGCTAGATTCGACGCGAATATTTCATTGACAGACATAACCAGTACACAGTAAGTTTGCCATCATACTCACATATTACCTTCTGCCGACCACAGCCTGCCACCATCTTGCTTTAGCACGCCTGCAAATCAAGGATACTAGATTCAGCGCGAATATTTCATTGGCAGACGCATCCAGTCCACAGTAAGTTTGCCATTATACTCTCGTATTACTTTCTGCTGACCACTGCCTGGCACGGCGTTGCTATGGCACTGCTACGGCAAACTAGGCATGCCAGGTCCAGCATATTCGATGGTGTTTAGCTAAGATCATGGCGTCCCCCCCCCCCTTTTCCCGTTTGCTGTCTGGCGAGCCATTCGTTATGATAAGATGGTCTAGAAAGTACGACAATTTTGGAAAAATGTTTTAGATTACAAAGGAAAGAAAATATACGAGAATTTGAAATTTGTATAATTATTTGTTTAAGAAATCTATAAGTGAAATAAATGTTTATGTTAATGTTGTCAAAATGTCATTAGAAAATATTCCATGAAAATTTTTGTGTCTCTCCTGTATTCTCTCTCTCTCTCTCTCTCTCTCTATATATATATATATATATATATATATATATATATATATATATATATATATATATATATATGAAAGCTGACTGACTGACTGACATATCAAACTGCAGCCCAAACCACTGGACCTAGAATCGTGAAAATTTTTGTGGGGGTTCCCTTCAGGTCGTAGGCGAGCACTAAGAAGGGATTTTTCGAAATTCGACCTCTAAGGAGGAAAAAGGGGTGAAATGTGTTTCCGAAGAAACGTCGGTAAAGCTCGAACCCAACGGTCTATCGTGATTTTTACTTTAATATGACACTCGTAAAAATGCATGTTGGCAAATTTAAGGATTTTTCAAAATTCAACATTTAAGGGGGTGAAAAGACCTAAAATGCGTTCCCGATTAACTATCGATATCTATCGAATCCTTTGGGATAGAGCGTTGCTAGTCACTTCAAAATGTTGCTTACGCAAATGTCCAAAAAGCAGTTTTAAGATTTTTTGAAATTTGACCCCCAGGCAGTACGAAGGGGCAAAATGTGTTTTTTAAGTTTCGTCTATATCACTGGAACGCAATTGACTATCGTTGTGATTTTTGCTTCAAATGGTTACGTATACAAATGTCTATGACAGGACTCCAAGACGTTTCGAATTTCTTTAATTAAGGGGGTGAATATACGTGAAATGTGTTTCCGACTATTCCTCCATATCTATCGAACCAATCTATATATCGAAGTGCTCTTTGCTTTAGATTGATGCTTTTGTAAATATCTTAAATATCACTAAAATATGTTTTCCGAATTCAGCCCCGAAGAGGTAAAATGAAGAGTAAAATATATTTTCGATTCACAATCGATATATATATATATATATATATATATATATATATATATATATCCCATTGATTTTTATATAGCGATGTGATTTTTGTTTAAGATTGAAGCTTACTTAAATACCTGAAAAGTGATTTCACAAATTTTCGAAATTCGCCACCTAAGGAGGTGAAAAGGGATGAAAAGTGGTGAAAAGTGTTTTCAATTAATCGTCAGCGGGCTATTGGAATTTTTTTCACGTCCACGATACACCAATAAAGTATTCTAAAACTTAATTAAAGGGTTTTTCGAAATTCGCTATCTTAAGAGGTGAAAAGACCTTGAATGTGTTTTAGATAAATCCTCGATATCTATCGAACCCGTGGAGCTATATAGTTAATTTTTGCTTCAGGATGATGATTACAGAAATATTCGCAAAACCGTATCAAGATTTTTCGAAATTCGAACTTTCAGTACTGTGCAGTGGTCATGTGTGTTTTTTAATGAATCATCGATTTTGAATCGACTTAACGGGCTAGCGTCGTGATTTGCACTTCAATTAGATACTTATACAAATGTCTAAAATGTTAATTAAAAATATTTTGAAATTCGACACCCAAATGGGTGATAAAGCACAAAATTTGTATTCCATCAACCCATGATATCTATCTAACCAGTAGAGATATTGAGGTGTTGTTCGCGTCAGAGTGATGCTTACGTAAGTGTTTAAATATTATATGTTAGTTTTTTTTATTTTATAATATAACTTGGTTATTAGTAATAAAACAAAGTTTGTAAACTTGCAAGGCAGACGATCCGAAAAGCAAGTTCTAGCAGCGAGAAATAACTTATAAGGAGTATCACTGTACAGTAACCTATCGAGACGTGGTGTTGTACAACCTCTATGAGCCCAAGACATAACTGTTTTATTTTTTAAAATAAATTTTATTTTCATGAATTATTTCGACGTTATAGCCTACATTGAAATCCGTTAAATGATACATGCGAACGTTCAATTCTGACACACAAACACTACAAGGCAAATCGAATTATTGCAATTTACATGAAGTCGTTTAAAAGGGGTAAAATGTATTATGCAGTTAATTTCCATTTAGGTTCATCGACATCATCAGCTCACTTATATCATCTCATTAATCTCAAGGTTGGGGCACCAAATACGTTTTCGCGAAACCTTTTCCACCAAAACTTTCTAATGGCATTAAACTTCAAGTGAATATTTTGAAAATATGTAATTGAGGGCACCGTCACCAATGGTTGTGCACAGGGTAAATCAGACACTGTTTCATTCGATTAACCACTTACCGTTAGGTGTTTGTAACTACCCCACAACGTAAAACTTACAGAGCTTTAAATAAGGCCTAGGCGAAGTCGCTGTTAGTGGCAGGAACAAACTTAAGACTGTTTTTTGCGCGGACAGCTGTAGCTACTTATCCTGCTGCAGAGTTAGTTCAACTAGCCGCTTGGACATTCTAACATTTGATGACTAAAGTATCATTTGTTTTATGTACAAAGAGATTTTTCGTTTAAAATAAATATTATCAGTTACTAATAGTACTCGCTAGCAAAGTAGCAGGGGACTGCTAGTTCCCATATAAATTTAGAGGCATAATTTTTTGTTAAAATTGCCTTGCTCAAAGTTAATAATTTAACGCAGGCTAACCAAATGTCGTGGTATAAAATTGTTTTGTACAATTATCATGACTGTAAGGTATACTCAAAATACATAAATAAACGCTAAAACACAATTTTAAATCTGCACGTTTTTGAATGTCAACATGCAAAAAATACAATACAACTAACCTAGATGATAATACTAGCGAACTTTATGAGCCAACCTTTGCCCAGAATAGTGCATTTGTTAAGTGTAGTCTGTGTATGGTATATTAGCGTCAGCAATTGTTATTCTGGAATACGTTACCCGAGAAAAGTTTTTGCTCAAAAAGTTGGTAAAACCTACTGTCTAAAGTTGATGTTCTTTTAATAATTGGTTTCAAGGTACCAACAATTTTAAACTAATTCTTTTAGTGCTGAATACTTTAAATTGCGAGAAAATTATTTTTTAAAAGCCGTTAGAATTTTGATTGAAAATAATTATGCTTAAATTTACGTTAACAATATGCAGAATTGTAATCTTCAAATTTTACTCTGTAAGCATAAACAAGGTGCCTGAAATGTCATGTCACGAAAACATTAAATATCTCGAAAATACAGACATTTTTCTACTTGAAAACCTTAATCAAGCACCAGCAAATCAAAACTAAGGAAAAATATCCTTCTACTAGCAGCTGGCCACTTAGGATAGGCACTCGCTGTCCTCCAGTTTTATATACTGCGTCAGATAGCAGGATCACAAGAGTAGGTATGAACCATTCTCGCCTAACCCAAGTGTATCTTCTCGCTTGTAAGCCCTAGAGAAATCGTGAATTCTTACAGCCCCCATTAGCCGTCCTGTTCCGAACATTTCAGCTAAACCTAAAACCATCGTAGGTTAGTTCTGTAAGACAATTACCTTGCTCCTGATAAGCTCATTTTATCTTTGTACTTAAGCCTCTAGCCAGCGTATGCTAATATAACTACATTTAATAATTAATTTAAAGGGTCAATCAAATTACACACTGGATAAGGCAGCTTATAAAATAAAATTGTTAAAAAATATTAACTTTATATTAAATTTAAGAATTTCTTTCAAAAATGTCTACAGTTACAATGGTGTTTAAGCATAAATATCAAATTTATTTGTAGTTAACCATACCATAATGTTTTGTTATGTAATACTTTCCTTCTGTAAACAAAGACGGATATGCGAGAAGTTGTAATTATTTCTTTTCTTAGCGTAAGTCTGTTTACATAATTCCTATAATGTTGACTAGTAAGCTTGGTTAATCATAGTCACATTTTACAAGATAAACAAGAAGAGAAGCCTATCCTATTACACTGTGCAATAGTGAAAATTAAGAAATATGTACAATTCTAAAACAGAGCCCTATCAAAATCTCAATTAATACAATTGAATCCTATACCAACCCAAAACTAAATTACAATTTTTTAAAGGAAAATTTAAAATTAAGGAGCATTACCAAGCACATTGTTATTAAATGTAAGTAGATATAGTAATAAGTTAAATCCATGTTAATCCATCTCACTCTCAAATGGATTGTTCGATTATTTCTCTATACTCTCTGTCTCAAATACATCGACTACAAGAGACTCTCAGCAGAATGAGACTACTTTCCTCAATGTCAGAACAAATTAACTCAAAAACGTCGAATCGGTGATTTAGATCTAAATATATGAAATTATAACTTACTATATTTACGTCCTGATCTTTTCTTAAAATGCGCACCTACTACAATTAGTGCTGATTAAATCAAAGTTTAAATGTCTAAAGTTAAATTCTCTCACACTCAAAATATAAATTAATATCGAGAAATGTTATTAAACACATTAAAGTCCCAATATCTTAATTAGTACAAATCGTGTACAGATTTTGATCAGATTTAGAATTATTGTTCCGCAGCTTCTCATGTAGCAAAAAAATGATCAAGAAATGTGCAATTTTTAAAACTGACCACGGTATGAACAAGATACATAAAACTTAAGTAGTTATAAGAAGTACTTAATGCATATCAAGTTTAATAAAATTCTGATACATGGTTATTTACATATACAATGTGATCAGATGTTCAAATGACATTTTAATAATGTGAACAAACACTACACGAATAAAATATAAATAATGTTAAGTAAGTTTAATAAATTGATACTCTATGTATACAGAGTTTGATAAATTCTGAGAAATGGTTTCTTAGATGTATCGTGTGATTAAAAACATGTTTAAATAGCCGCTGTTTTTAAAATTCGATCATGTCATGAAAATTAAAAAAAAAAAAAACGTATGTGAGTCACGTTGCTAATGTGCACCGCATTTGATGAAATTCTGAAAAATAGTGTCCATTTACGAATCTCGTACAGTTGAAAATGTTCAAATGGCCATCATTTTTAAAATTATGAACACAAAAAAAAATAAAAAATAAAGTCAAGTCACTTAACTAACGCTGAATATAATCAAATTCTAAATAACGGGTTTTTCAGATAACTCGTATGTTAAAAAAGTTTAAATGACTGCCATTTTGAAAATATAAACACGTTATGAACAAAGCACGTTAACGTCAAGTCACTATACGGAGAAGTAAATATGAACAAAGTTTGATGAAATTGACAAAAAAAATCCTTTGATATGTCGTTTTAAAACAAATAACTTATACAAATGGCGGTTATTTAAAAACACGAACAAGTCATTAACAAAATACACCACCAAGTTCTATATGTCTAATAAGATTGACGAAATTCGGTTCACATGCTCGAAAAGGATTTTTGGGTAACACACACACACATACACACGAACAGTAACACACAGACACTTGGAAGGTGATCTCATAAGCCTACATTTTCTTCGGAGAGTAGGTTATAAACACAGGCGAAACGAGACACTATGTGACTGGTATTGCCTACACACCAGGCTTTACCATGTCGCTGCTGACATTTTTGTGTTTGTACTTACCGGTAATGGTGAGTACAGGACCCTTGCACTTGGCGGTAGGACATGCTCTGTGCGACGACCGCATCAGACGGTTGTATTTACCCTTGTTTCCATTCAGCCTGTGTAGTACTTGCCTGTTATCATTATTCTTAGAGTCGCAGGGGTGTACCAACTGCATTAAGACTACTGTCAGTTAACCTTCTTCTGGAAATCAAACGTACTTACCTATGCGCACTGCTGAGTACATATTTGAAAAGATAATGGTATCGAAATTGTTTTATGAGTGCAATAAAAACAATACTATTCCTTGGGGCTGTTATCAGCACAAAACACTCAGATTATATTTGTTCAGTTAATATTGAAGTCAAGAAGTGGCGTTAAATTGGCCTGTATATAAATTTGGACGCAGATACAAAATCATACTCTCATGTGCCATCAAACTTAAAAAATTTGCTAGTACAAAGTCCTTATTTACAGGTGAAGTCAACAGTATGGAAAGTACGTACATTGAAATATGTATCAGCCATCGAACTCCTTCGCCCACGCTACGCGCTATGAACTCATTCTTCATCGTGGTTGCTATTTACGGAATCGCACGTAATTTTCTTGTTTTAAAATATACCGTATCGGATGGAATTTACTTTAATTTCAGCCAACCATTTCAGGTACAAGTGATACCGATTTCTTAGGTTATCCCACTTATAGTCGGAAATCTGTGTCACGTTTTATACTTGGCTCAAAATGTCGCACTCTTAGAGACAAAATATTATTTCCTCATTGTTGCACCGTAGTCTTATAAACTTGCAAAATGTTTATTTTTAAAACGTAAGGTAACAAAAGCAGGGGTGGATGCAGTTACTCCACCTACAAACTAACATCCCAAGTCTTAGATTGTAGTGCACGAAACAAGTTATTATATTAACTATTTCTTATGCATATGCTTCCTACGCGGAGTAGGTTTTTGTACGAAAGCAGGATGAATACTAATCTCCAGACATCTGATGACGTTCTGATCACGGTCTTAAACATACAGGCTTGTAAAGTGATATATTCACCAATGTTGTCGAGTTGGACCTGATATTGTCTTGTTTAGTTTCTGCAATAGCAGTAAATGCAATCATTACAGTCATGCTGTTTGTATTTTGCTTTAATAGGAAACATTATTAACATATTATTACTAGTATATCTAGTGGCTAAATCACAAATGAAATAGAATTTCATACTCGATTCCCACTAGTTCAGTGTTAAAATAGACCTACGTGGTGGCGCGACGATTTTTTTTAAGCCAGTAGAGCTAGAGTACCGAGCATTTCTTCTAGGTCCGTGGTCCTAATGAACAACTTTTCGAGTCAGGAAAGGTACGTACAATCGATTTGTACAGCAGCTTATTGGTGTGTATGGTGAGGAACCGTGGTTCTGCCCACCAGAGAGAATTAAAAAGAGTTACGTACCATTGAGATGTGCAGCAGCTTATTGGTGAGAGTGGTGAGGAATTCCCTCTTGTGCGGGTCGAAGCGGTCGGACGGCTTGAAGCCTCGCTTGTTGACGATTACGCAGTTGCTAGTTGTGTGGCTCTTACGAAGGGCGTAGCCGGCTTGATGGTGCAGTTGGCTGCCCTGCCGCTGCAGGCCGAAGATGTTGCCCATACTCTTGCTTGTACTCAGGTTCATGGCTGCCAACTATCTGTTTAACGAACTAGGGAGACGCTAAGTAACGGTTTGCGCGAGGAGCTTCGTGAGGACTGTGGGGGTGAAAGAGTCTTCTTCGGCTATAATGGCAAGTAATTCCAAAATGGAGATGAAAAATAATTCAGCGTTTTTGTTGAACTATACTTATGTTTGGTTACTTCCTATGTTTCTTTGCCTAGTAAAATTGCCGATCGTGTGTTGCTTAGAGGATGTTGTAGGAGCTCAGCGTGCGGGAAAATTTGCACCCGAATTTCGTGGTTCGAAGCCGTTACAGTGAAGTCTTTTCCAGCAGAATGAAGATTGCTTCACCTAGAATTTTGCAGAAAAATTGGCTCTTATTACAAGGGAACAGAAACTGTAAATTACTTGCATTATCATTGTCCTTTCAGGTAGAAAATTAATAGTTTTATTTAATACAAAAAGGACCAACTTATACTTTCCAAAGGGGGATCTTTCTCTCTCTTTCTCTCTTGTACTTATCCTAATATTTCATAATCATTCATGTAATATAAAATTCCTAATGTAGTTTTTCTTCAATTTTCGTACTAAATCATATCCCGCTATCCGTCTAGCTAGACTTGTTAAGGACATTGTTCCGAGAGACAAACTGTACATAAATGCGAAACACAAAGTTGCTTAAACGTGACAAATTTTCTTCGTAAATGGCTAGTTCCGGCTATAATGGTGCTAGGATTTTGCCGGTGGTCGGAACCCTTAGAATTTCTGAAAATATAATAACTGAGCATGTTCATGCGTATTGAGGAGAGACGCCAAGAAAACGTATTCGAATAGGCGAGGAGATTGATTATAGGAGATGTAGTGTTTGTATGCATCGTCAACGAAAACAAGTTACCCAACGCTGTGCAAGAATTATAGAGGTAAAGTGCCTAAATAGTTGTGAGTTTATTTAACTGTATGGATTTATTTTTACAATACGTAAATACAACCGCAGGTAAAATGCACAGAAAAGGGGAATTTAGCAGAAAATCAAGATGTTTGATAAAAATTTTCGTTTTATAAATCTATGCACCAGAACGGGTCGTCAATCATGTTCTGTTGATCAGTAACTCAGTTTGCCAGCTAGAAAATAATGCCTGCTAAAAAAAAGGTTCACACTTGTAGGCTATCAGTCGCCATATTCGGTTATTTTATTTTTCGCTTTTTTTTTAATTCTGAGAATAAAAGTGTTTCATTTGCGACTATAGTGTGAATTATATTTATCTTGCGATACAGTACAAGCATAGTATTTGAACCTCTAACGTATAATTATGCCGAAATCAGTCGCCAAACTTTTTTTTTTAATATTCTTAATTTGCTCCGCTTATTTCGGCCTAAATCTACGTTAGAAGTTAAACTGTGATGTTTATACTGTAATGTAAGGTAAATAGAATTTACGCGATAATAGAAAATTGTAAACCATTCTTGTCGAAAAAAATAGTATAATCCAAAATGGCGACTGATACCCCACCTTAAGCATCACTGTATAATAAAATATAATCGTATTCTCTTTCGTCACTCAAACTTAAACTATCGAAATATCCTAACAGTATGATGAGCTGAATTATCAGCAGTACGCTCTGAGAAATTGCAACTAAACATCCGAAAAGCGCATTCAGAGAATGGATTACGGAGGACTAATAAATGTAAAACAAATAGCTGTACAGACGACAATCGTCAGGTACAAAGAAAATATTTACAATTACAAAGAAGATAATAAATGAGAATGTCAGAGAATTCATCTACTGTTAAATACGACAAGAACTCATTTTAAAATCGTAGGTAACATTACCAACTAAATGAAAAGAATGGCGCGAAATACAATAGAAATTAAGGTGCATCCTGAGAAATCAACAAAACGATTAAGACAAACTAGATTAAATACGGCCACCACTGTCTAGGTAAACGGTTTGCCAAGTAAAATATCAAAGTAAACCAGACGATGATTTGCCAACACGTCAGTCAACCAGAAAGAGTTGACTGAGACTGGACGCCAAAGAAAGCAAACTGCAAGAATCCCCTTATTTTCATCGGTTACACGGACAACCAAACATTGACACGAATAACCAAACCGTGACACGATAGTAAAATTAATTTTATATAAATGCCCTGAGTTAAGTTTGTGAAACACTGCAGATTTGTCTTGAAATGTACGGCTGAATCTCTGCTCTTGCAACCATCGTAATCCAGGTGGAAGCCAGAAGCAACTGTTGCATAAAACTGTTTAACATAACAGAAAAATATCATGCATTTAACGATAAAAGAGCCCAGTTATGGAAAACGTATATGGATCACAGATCTTTTATTACAGTCTGAAGTATTTGCCAACTTGACGATTGTGTTCTTGTTTAAGACAGTTTTTAACTGCGTGTGTAAAGTTCATTAAGTAGAAGGTTCACAGAAAACTTTAATTGTTTCAATCATTTTTGTATTTGTACAAGATATTATTTGTTTTGTAGACATATATTCTATGTTAACAGTAATGAAAATTTTTAGCGTTCATAGTTTTTGTATAGTGGTATACTCTGTTTCATATAAGTTTGGATTAATTTGACAGCAACTTATGGGCAATAATTTTCAGTATTTTGTGATTTATTGTACAATGCAAGACACATTTAGCTCTAAAATGAACTTGAGATATCCATTTCAGCATTTGTACTGCAAAGTTTGTCTTGTGTAGTGACACAAATAACAAAATACTACAAATTATTGCCCATAAGTTGTTGTAGAATATATCCAAACTTATATGAAATTGAGTATGTGTTGAAATACAAATTTGCATAAAACGGTTTTATGCTAAAGAGGAAAACCAGCCAACTTAGAGAAATGAAATAATTTAAACTGAAGAACAATGTCACGGACTACACCAAATGATGTATAAAATTGCATTAAATTATTTTTATATTTAAACAATTTTCAAAAATTTGCAATTATTTATTTTTAGTACAAAAAATTCTATATGGTTTTTATACATCATGTCATGGCGGAGTCCGTGACACTTTTGTTCAGAGTGAATTATTTCATTTCGTTAAGAGAGTAGGTTTTCCTTTCGAATATAAAATCGTTTAATCCAAATTTGGATTTTGACATGCTATTTATTATACAATAACTATAAACGCTAAAATATTTTCACTACCGTAAACATAGTCAGAATATATGTCTACAAAACAAACCGCATCTCGTACAAAAAATGTATTTGAACAACTAATTTTCCGGTGAACTCCCTCCTTAAATCCATACAGCCATGCTGCTCAAATAAACTCACAAGAAAATGATGTATTTAATTTTATGTCACCATAAACTAGGGGCAGTTCTATCTCTTTCCGTGTTTCTTGACTGGTTTTTGATCAACCTCTAATGTAACTATTTCATTTGGGAGCTTCGTGGCTTGATTATGAATTACTCAATTTGGAGTAATTTTTTCTGATAAACCTTCAGCACAACCACTTGAATGTCCTAGTTTTCTGATACGTGAATACCAATCATGGTGTTCGGGATTGGCCGAGAGTTCTACGGTGGACGGTTCGATGTCGCGGAAGGCCGTAGTTGTGGTACAATGTAGAGAGCCAACATTTGGAGAAACCACGGTTATAAAACCTCGTAATGGTGATGATTAACTATTAGGCAGGTTCTCAGAAAACTTTATACTGTATTTTTTTAAAAATAAATTTTACGCAAAAATTAAGCATTACGTTCCTCTTAAGCAGAAAACCAATGGTTATGAGTAACGTAGTAAACAGGGTTCCTCAGATACAACAACCACAGATAATGTCCGTGCTTAGTCTCATATATATGCTATTTGTTGATATCAACTCAGATTATTATTCCCAATTAGTTTTTTCTTAGTAGTCTTATGTCATGAAACTTTAAAAATTATAGCAACAAAAAATTCTATGAAACGTATTTAAATTAATGTCCGTTATAAGATAATGTCACACTTTTTAGTATTATAATCCTTCCGCGCGTTTTAAAGAAACTTACTTATTTGGTTAGCTTTTTAGTCTTTCGGTATATTTAAATACCGCTATTTGTATGACCTTACATAGTATGGAGGTTTGTTTTAAAATCTTTAGTCCAATAGAAGTGAAGAACCATTATATCCATCTAACAGAACCTACATCTATTCTAAGAAGCAGCTGAAGAAATTTACTTACATCCCGAAATACATGGAACATCAAAATTCCTACGGAGAACTGGAGTTTCGTACTGTATTGTAAAATAAAATATCAGGCAGTATCAACATTTGTAGCGGATGCATGGTAATATTTACAAACAATTTAAAATAAAAAAGTTTTCGTTTTTCACAGTTAATTAGTAGAAAATACAATAAAATGTTTGGTTATTTAAAATTTTAGATATTTCTATAGTAAAAAAACAAACAAATCATTTAGTTATTGTATACATATTTCTGTCACAAGGAGGATGTGTTTGTGAGTTATAGAGACAAAATTGAAAGAGTACTAGGTTGCTGCTGACCGGCTTATATAATGCAGTTTCATCTCTACAAGTGAATGCATGTTTATATCTTTGTGTTTTTCGAATCCGATAGGTATATTACTAGACAAGCCAGACTACTGAAAAAGTAATTTTTAGCCATTTTGGAAGGTCCAAAAATCACGTTTATAATAAGCGTGCCGAACGTAAGCACATAGTTTGAGGTGTGTGTTATTTTCACAGATGTGCAATTGTAATGCGCGTTAATTAGATACTTGAAAAACGAATATTCGCAGCTTGCTGCAACGCGTTTCAAAAGCAGTTAGCTAGGCCCCTTAAGTAATATGCGAGACATACGTGGTGTTCTTCTTGCAGTCCTACGTTACACTGTAATTTCAAAAATGTTACGGCGTCTGACATAATTAAGCTTGGTTCGAGGGATACTTTACATTAACAGTATACGTATATAGATGTAAAATTGACATTGAATATTATACCCGTGGGTTTTGTTTGCATGTAGCTAGACACTATTGGCTGGGATTTTGGTCAGCCCTTAGCCACGGGGTCTGTGCAGGAGGTGAGTATGGAGCGGTGGTGAGAAGTTATACGAGGCTGATACAAGCGGTGGTTAGAAGTAATATGAGGCGAGTATGGAGCAATGGTGAGAAGTGATATGAGGCGAGTATTTGACGGCGGTAAAAAGTGATTTGAGGCGAATGCAAACGGGGACGAGAAGTGATATGAGGTGGTAAGATGTTATATGAGGTGAGTATAGAGCTGTGACAAGGAATTGTATGAACCTAGTGTGGAGCGGTGGGGAAAAGTGATATGAGGCGAGTATAAAGCTGTAATGAGAAGTGGTATGAGGCGAGTGTGAAGCAGAGGTAAGAAGTGGTATGAAGCGAGTATGCAGCGGTAGTAAGAAGTGATGTGAGGTGAGTATGATGTGGTAGTGAGGAGTTATGTTAGGCGAGTGTGGAGCTGTTCTGAAGATTGATATGAGGTGAGTATGGATCGGTGGTTAGAAGTGATATGAGGCGAGTAAGGGGTGGTGGTGAGGGAAATATGGCGTGAGTACAGAACGTTGGTGAGGATTGATATGAGGTGAATATGTAGTGGTGGTAGGGATTCATATGAGGGGAGTATGGAGCGGTTGTGAGGAGTGATATGAGTTGATACTTAAGAAGTGCATTTTCGATCACTGACTTATAAATGTTATGCATATTCATTGTCCCATCTCCCACTCCTCTTGAGTTTATCACATACTGTAAATAACATTTTATAATTTAAGTAAAATAAAATACAACAAATTTTGCCAGAAAATTATGACACTATTGCCAGTTTTTTTTTGCGGGTACTATAACTTACACTGCACATACTACAATTTAGCAAGCATATCTACAGAGCCATTACGAATTACCAGTAATAGCAATAAATGTATATTTTTTTTAGTTCTTCAATAAACTTAGTTTAAAAAGCTTTCATTAATTTTCTACACTAAAACTGGACCCACTACCTTAAACATCGTACTTGATTCTTTTTTTTTTTTTTTGTTCTGAGATAATCTAAACAGGACGCTGTAAGTAATATTTTCAATCAAGTCTCGTAACTTACTGCTTGTTAAAAAGTTGCTCATAAAATTTTGTCCAATACGGTATTTTAATCTCAGTTTACAAAAGCGATTAAACAGCCGCCGGAAACAATTGTTTTGCTGAAAATAATCTACATATGTTGTTCGCAGATCCAGACTTTTACTAATAATAAGTTAGGAGTTTTTAGTTTTGTTAATTATGATTTTGATATTTGTAGATTATTTACTGTGAATGTCAGTTGACATAAATAGTTAATTGCCATTCTTTGTATGCAGTTAATCTGTCAAAATATTGTGTTGTCACGGGAAGTTACTATCTCATTATTATAAATTATTAATTTTATCGTCTCATAAAAACAAAAATTAATCGACCTTACATGAAATATAAGAACGTAGCAGAACTCAGTACAATTTTCATCAACCAGAAGTAACACATTTACAGAATCATACACAAATTGCTCTGAACAGTGAAAAATTCGTTAAGATAAAGTTCTTTATTATGTTTATTTACCCCTTCTCCTGTGATATAATTTTTTTTTTTTGTGTTTTATGCTTAACTTGTAAAAATTGAGACGGCGCCTGAGAATGTTAATGTCTATGACAATGAGGTACACGTGATAATTAACGTATAAACGTTTCTAAAATACTATTTATCTTTCAGTGGTATATTAGTAAGTATGTTTTAAGTCAGAGAAATGGTAAGGGTGACAATACGACTTGCAGTGAATGGCATATCGCCACTACGCGTTAGATGTTACTTGCATTTATGCTTAACGTAACAGTGGCGTAAAATTTAAATACCAGGAATTTTTTGTTTTTTGTACTTTTATATGTATTAATCGTTATTTATTTGTCAAACTCTTTTTGCTTACTTCAGTACTACCCGGCGGTTTTGTTTCTAAAAGTAATCTTGAACGTATGTGTTTTCATCAATCTGGAAATGCTAAAAAGTTATAAATATAAGTATGTTTAAAGTAGCTAAAACTTTTCAAGCAATGCAGTTTTCTACGTGCTATTTATGACGAGGCGCAACTCAGGATTAGTAAACTGAAGCTTGCTGTTTGCCATACATGTTTTAATTAGATCGTATTAGTAAAGAAAGGTAAATATTTTGCTTCAATCTGTAAATGAGAATGTTAATTGTTGCTTGCCGGATATTAATAGCCCTGAAACGATGCTAGGTAATTTTCTTACAGCGGTGGTGCGTAAAGCAATTACGGCGTGCCTTGGCACTGATGTACAAAAGAGACGTCAGTGGCCAAAACACACGGCCTCTAGAGCCGGTTATATTAAGTCACGAGGTTAGGGCAACATTTCAGCTTGAGGCACTCTACAGTAATCATGTAAATGTTTTCAAGCGGCCAATAAGTCACGAGAGCGGATTCTCGATTAACTCCAGAGCAGCAAGAAGTGAAACGGAACAGCGTTTTGTTCTAAATATAGAAAAAATAATTACAAAATATTAAATGTAAATAAAGTAACGCATAAAATATGCTGCGATTATCATGTTAAAGAAACATGTAATATACGTATGCTTATTTTGATTTCCCCTTGTCTTTAAACCATGTATTATTTTTTCAGGTGTTAAGAGATAACCTGGTGATCGATAAAACCAGGATTTTTTGACTGAGCAAATATAACTAACCTCAGCAGATTACTTAAGGGCGTTCAATTGAAAAAAAAATCATAATTTTATATGATATAGTGCTGATTTTGTAGACGTAACTTAGAAGTATACCTTCCTCTTGTAAATGGCATTTAAAAGTCCAAATTTGCATGTTTTTTACTTCATGCACTCTTCGAAAACCAGTAAATGTAACCAAATGAAATAATGCACATTGAAACTACATGTCGCGGGCTATAGCTTGAACTTTACAAAACGTCATTGCAAAATACTTCTGTACTTTAAAAAAATTGCTTCTAAAATTATAACTGTTTTTAAAGCACAAATATATTTTATAATGGGATTTTGTATACATCAATCCGTGCAACGTGCAAATTTCGGCATTAAAATGACATGGTAGGAAAACTGGATGAACTAATATTTTTTTTTTAAATTAGGAGATTGTATTCCTAAGTAACGTCTACAAAACTAACAGTATTTCATACAGTTAAGTTATGATTTTTCCCCACTTGGACGCCTTAAAATAAGTAGAACCTTTAGACGTTGTTTTCCAGGGAACTGACAAACTTTTCAATACTTGCAGATATTCAATGATTGAGGTATTAAAGAGCAAACAAATAATAAATGCGATCACAGGATGTGTTACATGGTTGAGGACATCAAATACATCTGGAGGATCAATACGTTGAGGTTCGACTGTGTTATCCCCTTGGGAGGACAAACTGGCGACAAGTAGAGAGGATCATCTGTACTGAACGAAGCCTACTTGGCCCGCGCCCTGCGTCCTGGCAGCTCCCTCAGTGTGGTAACACACGCCGACATGCTGTCGAGTTTCAACATTGTCGTATAGTTGCGTCAGTCGACTGCGCGTTCCTACAGCATCGCCTAGCGCCCCTCGCAACCACGAACTTATTAAGGGCTTGCTTTCGAGTTTATACATTTTTAACGAAAACATTTTTTAAAAAACGAATGGGAGTCGATATTGTAAAATCGTTCTGCAACTTTGTAGTAACTAGTTTTAAATACGTACTCTGATTTTGCCGAAACAGAATACAGAATGATGGCAGCTAATCAGTTAATTAACTAAATTTCTTTTTGATTGATAAATTAGCTAAATTATTTACGTAGTTTGTCTCGAAAAAATACGTCACATAGGAAAACTAATTTGCAATAAATGTTACAGAGCGATTTTACGCTAACGACGTTCACCTAGGCTTAAAACAATTATTCTCGAATTTCCACTTTTAACGAGTAGGAACAGCGTAGCGATAAGAGCCAGTATCCCACGCTTGACGAGAAGCACATCGCCTCTATTCGCAGCGCGCCAAACTGGCGTGCAAGGTTTTCCTTGTAGTCTTTTTCCTACCTGACTTTATGTTGTGACAACATTTTATTTTTGAATAGTATGACGTAAAGACCAACGCATGCCTCTCGCTTTGCACTTTACGGATTCAGCTAATATTTTCGGAGCTACAGCAGTCTAAAAAACACGTTTTTAGTTCTGAATGGTGACTACCCTATATATTTACATGGACATATGCTATTGTAACACACAGGGTGAAATTGGAAGAGGCGATAGAAGAGTAATTTTTCCCCTGCCTCAATTAATGTAGGGCCATAATTTTTGTTGAATAACTAAAAGTTTAAATTGAACATAACGTACTCTCTTTAATGAAACAAATATTCAAAATATAAACATGTCTTGTAATTTGTTGTAAGCGTTATTTTGTTCAGTTATTATTTTCCTCAAGTAAAACGGGCTCGAAATTTAAAATTATGTAGGTCCCTCATATATCTCTGATATGCCTGGTACAGAAATCCCACAGTATGACATTACTTATACACAGGGAAGAATGCTAGTACAACGAGCTTGTGTTTGATACTGTTGACAAACAACTAACATGCGTGAAACTCCTGTCAGTATGTTGGATTTCCTAAGACCCTTTGTAAACTTGAAGATGGAAATATTTTGGTGTTAATGTGACACCGTTGATGTGTATTGGCCTCTAGATTAGTCTGTGTATCGTCTGTGTATACATACGAACGTAGAAGTTTGTGTTAATTAGTTGTCTCATACATTTTTGTTTTTAATTTATTGTGCATCTTCCTCCTTATTTTATTACGAATTTTGGCGTTGCATGATCTTCATTGTCATGCTGAAGTGATTCTTTGATGAATTGTATTTATGTTACCTAGAGAGTGTACTTTAAAGGGGTATTCGGTAGGCCTATTTCTGTTCATGATAAAGGATGCAACGAAAATATACACAATGGAGTAAAAAAAAAGTTGAAGCCGTAATTAACAGCTGTTGCCAGGAATATCTACGGTTCAGTGTTTTAGCAACATTAGCAGTAATGATGCATATCCAAATTAATGTCTCAGATTGTTATACAACCCCATAGCAAAAATCGTTCAAATATCACGTTACTATTTATGTTACGTGCTGAATATTCGTTTAAATAGACTCTACCATATTTTCAGACAACTTACAAAATTGTTGCTGTTGATTACGCAAAACATAACACATGAACAAGTATTCCTCGGTAAATTGTGTATTGCGTTTTAATTATTTCAAAGGCCACATTAGGATCAAAAGGCTCTTACGAACACTGCGTGTCAGCTAACACATCATCATCTGTATATGTTTCAAGAACACCTAAGTATATCTGCTGTAACTAACATTAGCGTGTTTTATGTACCTAATATTATTATTTCATCTATGTTATTTTTTATTGGTTTTCTGCATATTTCAACCACATTATAAAGTGGCCCTGTCTTCAAACAATTTTCTAATTAGCAAAGATTTTAGGTTCAGACACTTTTGGAGAATCTCAAACAGAAAGAGCAAAACTTTGCTTTGGCATACCTTTGGCATACCTTTAGTTTATATTTTGAAGTAGAATAACTGTTTTCGGTAGCATAACTACCAAAAACACCACAATCCTCTTTGTGTACGAATACAAAATTATAAATTGCAAAATAATGTAAAATAATATATTTAATTTTAAAAATTTGTGTTAATAAACACATGGCTAGTAATTTAAGCACTAAATAGTTATTTTTGTATTACAATTTTAATGAATAGTATTAAAATTTTTATAGGACGATGCATCTGAAAATGCTAAGCAATTGGTATAATATGAGAAAATATGGGAAAATAATATTAAAGTACAGAGGGAAAACGAAATGTAGCAGAAATTATTGGGTTAATGTATCAGATCGTAGCTTTCAGTTTGACACAACATTGTAAGGCCCGGTTGCACAAAAAATACTGTGATCCAAGACCCTATGACGTTAGATCACAATTGATCTGGGATTTATCGTGACAAAAGTTGCACAAACTTACTCTGCAAGTTTTTGATCTGGGATCATGAGCTCTGGTTCGACGAAATGTTACATCTGACAACACTGTACAGCAGAATGGTGTTTAATGTCTATTGGTCAGAACAATTGTGACATCATTACTTCTTAAGAATAATTTCATACCGATTCGGAAATTATGAGTGGTCAAGTTGGCTAGCATTATTGATGTTGAGTTTGTAAATGTGAATTGTGTGTTTGATGATAGAATTTGAGCACTTTGTGTTGAAGGCATGGGAAATTTAAAGAGAAGTACTTCAGTGGAAGGACTTCACATTCTCAAAAACAAGAAAACTGATAGTGTGCACATAAAACAAAAGGAATGGGCGTGGGATAAGTTATCTTTCGCTTTTAATGCTGTAAACGATGCGAGGAGAACAGCGAAAAAGTAACTGTACTTTTTGGCAAAAGAAACCTCAATAATATTTTCCTAACTTATATCCGCGAACGCCCTAACCTAACTATCAACAATTCACATAAGTGCGTAACACAATGCTTTTAGGAAATTATTTGTTAAGTTGTCTTCTAATTTGCGATGCGAAGCTATTTTATACTTATTACTTTCGCTGACGTACATAAATTATCTTTAAATCAATTCACATACATTTCGAAATTACAACAAATATGGCTACGATAAATTTTATAATGGCTATGATTTTTTATAATTTATTGAACCAAGTAATATCGACAGTTCAGGATCATGTTCAAATGACTTGTATCAAGTGCTGATCTTATTTTGTGCAACACTTTAGGACACTGATCATAGATCATCTTGCCAATGATCTTAGATCAATACCTGAAATTCCTTTGTGCATCCGGGCATTGGTCAACAACGAGCACTAATTTTTATTCCAGCTATACAAAATTTTAATTGTATTCACAAGCAAAAAACAAGAATACTACTTCATATCGTGAGCTTGGTAAAAGAGCTAGGTAACTTAATGTTTTCCAAAAGTAAGTTATCTGCAGATGTCCACACTACCCTTATGATTGTTCCTATTGACGTGAGTATATTTACAAATGCGTTAATTAGGAGTATTGTAGTGACACAAATGTGCGTTTCCACAAATAACTATGTGTATGACAAAATAAATTATCAGTAAGTAGATATCTCCAGCTACCTAGTTATCAAGTTGTAGCATTAAATCCATGATAAAGCCAATTTCAAAAGGTAAATTGAAAAGTTAATATGTAAATGAAAACAAGGAAACTATGATTCAATCCAACACACAAATATGTTGTTTTTCATACAATTAATAACTACATAGGCTATTAGTTTCTTGTATGTCATGAAACTATGTTTCAATCTAACAGAGAAATATGTTGTTTAACATATAAATAATTATCACCAATTGTTATTTACTTGTATGCAAATCCGCATAACATTATCAAAAGACGTAAATTAACGGAATGCACTGCCGAGAATGTGCTGTAAAAGTGAATATCATAAACGTGTTTACTGTACTATTAATGTATTTTCGAAAAAAGAAACATTTCTATGAAAAATAACGTCTGTATTAGAAACAATCAAATTCCAGAGTGTCAGCAGTATGAGGAAATTCTTAACTTTACCTATACATTTCCAAAATTAAACATTAAAAAGTTTTGAACTTCGGCTATGGTAGTTCCTATCTGACTTGTCTCCATTTGCGTTCCCGCAGTACTTCAAGGTTACCGTATTGACCAACTGCCGTCTGTTCCAAGGTCAGCCTGGTCGCTGCTGGACAGCGACGACGAAAATAACGCCTCGCCTTGGATGACATTTCTGTTTCCTCCTTCCGTGTCCCGCCAGCTGCCCGCATCGGGCAGGCAGAGAGAGAAAGAGAGAGATACCGAGGACGAAGAAAGAGAGACAGAGAGAGATACACACATACACAGACGCGCTGTACGGCGCAGTCGCAGACTCACTTCACGCACGATGCGCACGCACCTGGCGTCGAACCACGGAGCCCTCCCCTCTTCCCGCCCTCCCCCCACGAGGTCGCGCACACGCCCGCGATATCCGGTTTCTCGCCGCCCGCCACTTTTCGCGCCGCACCGGACGGCGAGTGTGGGGTCGCGATTTGCGCGGTGCAAGTTTTTAAGGGCCGCGCCCTGGCGTCGCGACGCGAGGTGCCGCTGGTCCCGCGGGCGCGGGTGGTGGGGAGGGGGAGGAGGCCATCCCGTCTCGGGCAGCGCGCCTCCTTGGCCGCAGCCCAGCTTCAGGAATAGCTGCGCCGTCGCTTCAGTTCGACAGTGGGTCATCTCATCCAGACCCCCAGCGCAGCCAGCATGCGAGATCCGAGCCGTTAAAACTGCTGGTTCGGGTCCTGTCGAACACCGTGTGGTAGACGTACGCGTCGTTTCAGCTCAAGGGCGCAGTCAGAAAAAAGAGGCGAAAGTTTAGGGAGTACAACGCCATCCTTAACCCCCAAATAAAATCAAATAATTAATTACTAATAATATTTATTCCAGCCTATTTTCATAAATTTAGAGAAGAAAAATTCTGAAATATCACTTTGTTAATCTAGGCGCAACTTTAACAGGGGCACACTTTTAGCGAGGAGAACGTGTGTATTTAATGTTATTGTCATTCAACGTAATTTTCAAATAAATGCATTAAAATTAATCTAAACGATCATGTTATGACTATTATGGATATTACAAACAGCATGAGGACAGAGCGAGGAAATTGTAAATACTGTGATGATCAGAATGGGAAATGAGCACGAGTTGGTAAGGAAGAATAGAAAAGAGGTGCGGAAGCGCTGACACTCAAGGGTATAGGGTACGTAGATGCATACATGCGGCCTTGAATATCGCCATTTCGCATCTTAAAGGCGCGGCTACAACAATTTTCACCCTCATATTTTATATGTATACCAGATTTCTTTTTCTTATTTTAGAGATACATTGGGACTAAATCCTGCTCATAGGAATTTTTTGTATCTCATAGTTTTGGCGCAATGACTCGTAAACTTTATTAAACCAACTGTCATACCAAACTGGAAATAAAAATTCACATTGATTAACAATGTTATAGGCTACAACTTGACATACATAAAAACAAAAAATAAAATATTTTTGTATTGAAATAAAAATATTAAAATTTGAAATTGAAATTAAAAAATTTCAACATTTTAAAAATTAAGTACAGTAGTATTTTATTTTTATTTACGAGAACCCATAGCCTGCGATATCTTTATTCAGTGTGAATATTATCAGTTTTATATGTCAGTCGGTTTTAGTGACGTCCATAAAAAGGTAACATGCAATTGTTGACGTTTACGAGTAATTGCGCAAAAAACTATGATAGATACACAAAATTTTCACAAGAGCAAGATAGTCACAACGTTGTCTAAAACAAGAAAAAAATATGGTACAAATGTAAAAACTATAATATGGCTATGGAAATTGCTGTAGACCGTGCCCTTAAATCCACAATTTCGGGGGGGGGGGGGTTTATCGGGCTTCCTGCTTTACTGGCCAACGGGAGAGGAAAGTATTACAAGGATCGGCTGGTCCTCCCGAAAGTTCATTTTGTAGGCAGACCACTCAGAGTAATTTGGAAGCTATTGTTAGGTACATACTTTTAAATTTTGAGTACCACGTTTCGATAGGCTGGTCTTTATATTTATTACTTCTGATGACGGTCATAAAAGTTAAGAAGCCGTTTGTTAGGTTTGTACTTTGCACATTTTTTACACACCAAAAGGTCCTTGTGATGAACGCCCAATTGATTAATAAGTCATTAATACATTTATACATTCCACACTTTTCCTTAGAAAGTCCCAGTACCAAGCTACCATCGGCTAGTGCCACTACCCACACAACATGTTAGCTTACTGCAAGCCTTGCATTTGACTTGCAGACATACACTTGCTTCGGTAGGCTTATTGCAAGTCTTGCATTTGACTTAAGCTTGTATGCTGGCGTAAGTATTATTTATCTTGACATGCTTTCTGCGAGTGTATTTAAGAAAAATTATTGCAGTTAAATATTTTGCAAGCTTGCGTTAAGCTTGATGGCTTACATGTTAACCTTAAATTATGTTTAGTATGTAAGCTTGCAAAACTGTAAAAAGTGTCAGCTAGGCAACTTGCAGCAGGCTTGCTGCATGCCTGCTTGCCAGCTTACATTTCACTTGATTTTGATTTGCCATAGCAAGCTTACTCACGAGACTTGCTGCAAGCCTGAATCAAGCTTGCAGCAAGTTTACATTTCACTTTAATTTAACTTGCCATAGCAAGCTTGCTCAGAACTCCTGCTGCAAGCCTGAATCAAGCTTGCATCAAGTTTAAATTTCACTTTAATTTAACTTGCCATAGCAAGCTTGCTCAGAACTCCTGCTGCAAGCCTGAATCAAGCTTGCGACAAAGGCTATTTTACCTTAATTACACTTACATAGCAAGACTGGTCATGTGATAAGCTGCAAGCATCCTGTCCCCTATTCTAAGCTGATATTGCATTGAAATTTTACTTAGAAATCTTAATTCATGAAATATTTTCTGTGCCATCAATAATGATCGAACTTGAGATTTAAACTGAACTTTGTAAACGAACAAGGACTTTAAAAAGTAACATTGTTTCATATGCTACCTAAAACAACTATTACGGTATTATGTACAACTATAAGTAAACTGATATCCTTACCGTTGTTAGTAAATTCTCAAACATCAGCATTTCCATAACAAAGTTCGTTATATTACAACCGAATCTAACTACTACACCTCTTAAGTATTCGCGATTGTCAAGTGGTTAGCATACCTGCTTTGAAAGCAAAGGGTAAGTGGCTTCAATCTTGGCCCAGGAGCTGAAATTTGATGTTTAGTAATTAACATCACAAGTCGATGAACAAGCAATATTTAATATGTAAATTTGAATGATAGTGAAAATATTGCAGAAAATACAATTTTGATTTATTCTTCAGGCTTGCAAATCAAGCTTGCAGCAAGTTAGAAAAGTGTAAACTAGCCAACTTGCAGCAGGCTTGTAACAAGTTTATTGACTTGCCATTTCATGATTGCTGCAAGGTTACTGGCTTGCATGGGCAAGCTTGCTACAAACTTGTAGCAAGTATTTTCTGCTGTCTTGGTAGATATTCCTTCCAATGACCGATGACGTCAGGAAAATAGTCATTGTTAAGTACATACGTTACACACTTCTCCTCAGAATGTCTGAGTACCACTTTACGATAGCTTGGTTCCTTATGATGACTTGTCATTTACGTTTATACAATCCAAGTTTTTCCTTAACAAGCCTAGGTACTACACAGTTGTGCTCATCTCAGCGGTTTTTCTGATGACTGATCACTTGAGTTAAAGAAGTCGTTGTTGGGTTAACTTGTTGCATGCTATTCCTAAGAAAGTCAGAGTACCACGCGACGATAGGCAGTGTGTTAATAAATATGTATTTTTTTTACGAAACTATTCCACATGTGCCCATTATGTTAATCTACGAAATGAAAATAAACTTCAAAGTGCGACGGGAATGTAGTTTCAAAGCATCACTTCTATTAGAAAGATCATTTCGGAACATCAAAAAACGACTAAAAACAAGCTTTTCCAACCACCTATTGCTGAAAAACTACTCACGAGATTCGTGTGAAACTACTCTAAAAGGACACTGCAGAAAACTTCCCGCCAATAAAAATATGGGGTCTCCACTGAAACTGTCAGGCGAGTGATCTACGATACCACTGCACGTCGTTTTATTGTCTTTCTGTAGGGGCGATACTGCACCATATAAGCTGGTCAACATCGCCCTTAGCGGCGTGCCGCACTGACACAAACACACAGCCAGTAGGCGGGTGCCTTAAGAAGTCATTGCGAGGTTAATACATCCCAAACATTCCTAAGTAAGCGTGGGTATTTGGTCTCAACGAAAGTTCCTTTTGATGGCAGCCATAGTTACAATCACATGTAGATCTCAGAAAGTTATAGTACCATATAATCATACTTGCATCACACCTGTATAAATACGAAACGCAAATGTCAGCAGAATCACTAGAAACATGACTTTCAGGCTATACAAAATTGTTGAAAAAGGAAAGCTGTATCAGACTTCTGTATCTGGTAAAATATATCAACCTGACCATAGCCGTCTTTAGTAAAAGGCCGTGGCCATAAATCTGGCAACACTGACAAGAAGAGTCAATTTAACACCTTCTTTAACTCTGGCTGTCCCTGATTCGTTATTTTGTCTACACGCCGACGAATCAGGGACAACCACTGAAGTTGGAAAGCTAAAGAAAGTGTTAAAATGACCCTTCTTGGCAGTGTTGCCAGATTTATGGCCGCGGCCTTCTACTAAAGATGGCTATGACCTGACTCATTAAAAAAGAGATAGAAACAAGCGTTGGCCTACACAATACTTCCACAAATATAATTATATATTTACCACTTACAGTCCCATGGGAAAAAGAATAACCGTACAGAAGTGCACACCAGTTGAGTGGATACTGGATTGCACATAGATGTGATAATACATTACATACGCCAGTCAACAGCGCCCTTAGCGTGCCAACTATGTTGTGCATCTTGCATACAAATGCACCTGCATGAGACGTTTGTAAGGATTTTAAATTTCACTTACACTTTCAGAACGCCTGCTTTAGGACAAATACTCAGTGAGGAAGAGATTGAAAATATAGCTTCGCTTGATGACTTGAGGTACTTACATTACCGATTCGACCAATCAATAATTGCCTGGACTGTAACAATATGTTGTACGAAACTTTTTCATTTGTGTCACAAAATTATTCCATAGATATTTTACAATCTTCACGGGAAAAATATTTTAAATCTGATTCCATAAACCTCAGCAACTATCTCGCCTTAATTAACCTTAATTAACTCACTAGAAAGAAACACAGAAATTTAAATACTTTCCTTTCTGCAGTTGCAGCATAAATGTTTGTTCCACGGAATTTAAATAACAAATATTTGTTTCTAAAAATTTAAAATACACATTATGAAATTTAAAATGTGTTGTAAAATGAAATTTGCACTGTATTACAATTTAAAGAAATAAAATATGTGACATGCACCTTTCCTCTTCAGCACTAATCAAATTTTCTTCGATGACTCACTATCTCGGTACTACAAGTAGACAATTTTGCAATAAAGAAACTCGTAAAAATTGTTTCTTTTGTTCCGGATTTCTGTCGGTATGTAGAACAGACAAATGGGTCTAGTTCGTAAAGATGTCACCTGTGACTGTCTTTATATCGTATTCTCTAACACCTCTCTTTCTCAGTGGCGTGTGGTGAGCTCTTGCAAGATAAGCTGGTGTTTGCTCACTGTACAACCTCGGTTCATGCAGGAGGAACCAGTAACAACCGTACAGCTGGGTCTAACACAATGTAATGCGGCCACTCATAAGTTAGCTGCAAGGTACCCATTACAAACATAGACAAACGTCCGCTGTACAACTATATCTGAGAGGCTGGCGTGTACACTAAAAGGTAAACAAGTACAGTTGACAACAAACGCAGATTACCTTGCAACACTGCCACCACACGCCACTGCTCTTTCCGGAACCTCAATAAGCTTGGCAACACTGTAGGCTGTGCTCTGTAAACCTTCGTACATCTTACTAATTTACATGTTTTATAGGTTTGAAATGCTATTTATTATTGTTTAAAATTATCACAAACCATATTGGTTACCTTTTATATTTCTGGTTAAAATTTATAACAACAAATACACCCGTGTCTAAAGCAGTGTTCACATGACAAAATACATGCAATATGCACCAAGATGACCCTGTCACACTAAATATCTTTAAAGAATATACATTGTGCAAGGTGGATTTGCAACGAAATAAAGAAATAGAACATGTACTCTTTTTCAATGCGAGGTTTCACACCTCGCAGAAAAGAGAGGATTTTATTGGTCGTTCGGTGCTGGTCATGTAACCTACTGTATACTGGTTATAGAGATGGAACTAAATGGAAATTGTACTGAGTGAAGAGGAATTCGGTGGTTCATAGAAGTCGTTAACACGTTTGTAAATTCATAGTAGATAACGGGAAGAAGAAATAGCAGAGATGTTCAGAAAATGTTGCATCATAACATTATTTTTATCGTATTTCGTATCAAAGTCTACGAAATAGGATATACCAGAATTCGAGGAAGAAATAGTAGTTATATTAAATCATGGACCACTATATTTTATAAGCCTTCTTTGCTAGTAAGAAAGATCACGATATAACTTGCAACAAGATTCTAATATACAATATCTTCATTATAAAACTTAAGGACACCGTCATCACGATTTACATACGTTTTTAAGAAGTGCGATAGATTGTCTGTTGGCCGAGTCAATAAGAAACACGCAAGTAACTAAACTGAGATACCAGAAATAACTTTTGTTTCAGGAATGTTTATGAGAAATTAAATGTTCTGCTAATAATTTTTGTGGGATATTGTTAATATCCCGAGTGTTATTGTTTTTATCTTACTGATCTTACGAAAAATTTAAATTCCTGGGGTAAAAAACCATTCAAGTTACGCCAAATGTTTAGAGTAACTCCGAATGACAACCGTAATTTTTTATATATTACTAGCAGTCCCCCGCGGTTTTGCTCGCGAGTATTATTCGTAACTGATAATATTAACTTTAATTGAAAAACCTCTTTGTACACAAGATTGGTACTTCAGTCATCAAGTGTTAGAATGTCCAAGCGGCTAGTTGAACTAATTCTGCAGCAGGATAAGTAGATATAGCTGTCCACGCAAACAGCAATCTTAAGTTTGTTCCTGCCACTAACAGCGACTTTGCCTGGGCCTTATTTATAGTTCTGCCAATTTGACGCTGTGGGGTAATTACAGACACCTAAGGTAAGAGGTTAATCGAATGAAAAAATCTGTTTACCCTGTGCACAACCATTGGTGATGGTGCTTTCAATTATATATTTTCGAAATATTCACTTGAACTTTATTGCCATTTCGAAGTTTCAGTGGGCAAAGGTTTCGCGGAAACGTATTTGGTACCCCAAACTTGAGATTAGTTAGATTATATATCGTCGGTTTACTACCAAAAGTGACAAAGTCAAAATGAGATAAAATTATAAAAATGCTAGGAATATGTAAATGTTATTCACGAAAAATTGCCCAAGTTTAAAGTCTATTCGTCGTTTCGTACTGTTGTGTCACAGTATAGTAACATACCACTTTTTGTTAATATCTACAATTTAATACTGTTTTTAAACGAAATAGCATTTATGACTTAATCGGTTTTGGCAGTATACCGACGATATGTCAGCTGATATTGTAGAGGAACCTAAGTGGAAAGCGAACTGCAATTTTACCCCTTTTAAAGACTACGTATAAATTGCACTAATTCGATCTGCCTTGTAGTTTTTGTGTGTCAGAATTGAACGTTCGCACGCAGCTTTTAACGGAATTCGAGCCCAGAACCTCCCGGAATTTAGACCTGAGTAACAAACAACTGCGTCACGTAACGTCGAAATAATTCATGAAAATGAAATTTTAATAAAAAAAACAGTCCAGATGGAGCATGTCGCCGGGAATTGTAACCAAACAAACGCTTGACAGGGATGGTGTCAATATGACTGACTAATTAAAAAATTGAGGAAATATTAGTTAGGATGTGTGTAAACAGGGCTGAAAGATAGAGTTTTCAACTTAAAACATCAATTAAAGAACATAATACATTAATTTACCATAAAAAATGCCTGTATGATGTGTACTTTTGAGGTTAAAGCAGTATGGCTGCTGGCAAATTTGGTGGCTACCTCTCCCCCCTCTTGGCTTCTCTCCCCTCGCCATTATTCAGACCTTATGCTACTCCCGTGAAAAAAAATTATCTGTGTCCTGGGATCATAGAGGTTGTACAACACCACGTCTCGAAAGGTTACTGTAGAGTGAAACTCCTGTATAGGTTGTTTCTTGCTGCTCGTTCCTGCTTTTCGGATCGTCTGCCTTGAATATTGATCAACTTAGTTTTATTCTAAATAATCACGTTTCTTATAAAGAAAAAAGTTACATACATATTAAATAAAATATTTACGTAAGCATCACTCTGACGCGAATAACACCTCAATATCACTACTGGTTAGATAAATATCGTGGGTAGATGAAAAACAAATTTTGTGCTTTTTCATCCTTTCGGGTGTCGAATTTCGAAATATTTTAAGTTTACATATTAGACATTTGTATAAATATCCAACTGATGTGTAAATCACATCGCTAGCCCGTTCAGTCAAATCAAAATCGATCATTCACTAAATAAACACATGTCACCCCTGCGCAGTATTGAGAAATAGAATTTCGAAAAATCTGAAAACCGTTTTGCGATAATTTCTGTAATCATCATCCTGAAGCAAAAATTAATTGTATATCTCGACGGGTTCGTTAGATATCGAGGATTTATCTAAAACACATTCAAGGTCTTTTCACAACCTAAGAGAATAAATTTCGAAAAACCCTTGAATCACGTTTTAGAATACTTTATTGGTATCTCGTGGACGTAAAAAACACAACATTAGCCCGCTCGGTTCAAGATATATCGACGATTAATTGAAAACGCTTTTCACCACTTTTCACCCCTTTTCACGTCCTTAGGTGGCGAAGTTCGAAAATTCATGAAATTGCTTTTTAGGTATTTGAGTAAGCATCAATCCAATGCAAAAATCACGTCGCTATATAAAAAGCTATGGGATCGATATATATTGAATATGAGTCGAAAACTCATATTACCTCTTTTTTAACCAATTTATGGCCGAATTCGGAAAAAATATATTAATGGTAGGTATTTGAGAGATTTAATAAAGCACCAATTTAAAGCAAAGATCACTTCGATATTTTGATTGATTCAATATATATGGAAGGATAATCGAAAACACATTTCACGAATTTTCACTCCTTTAAATAAAGAATTTCGAAACGTCTTTGAGTCCTGTTATAGACATTTGTAAAGGTAACCAATTAAAGTTAAAAGATATAGACGATTAAAAAAAAAAAACACATTTTGCCCCTTTTTACTGCCTGGGATCGAATTAAAAAAAACTAAAACTGCTTTTTGGGTATTTACGTAAGCAATATTTTGAAGTGAATATCAACTCTCTATCCTGAAGGGTTCGATAGATATCGATAGTTGATTGGAAACACATTTAAGGTCTTTTCTCCGCCTTAAATGCTGAACTTCGAAAAATCCTTAAATTTGCTAATATGCATTTCTACGAGTGTCCTAATAAAGTAAAAATCACGATGATTGGCCGTCGGGTTTGAGCTCTATTAACGTTTCTTCGGAAACACATTTCACCCCTTTTCACCCCTTTAGAGGCCGAATTTCAAAAAATCCCTTCTTAGTGCTCGCCTACGACCTGAGGGGAACCTTCACAAAATTTTTTACGATTATAGGTCCAGTGGTTTGGGTTGCAGTTAGATATGTCAGTCAGTCAGCATTCATTTACATATAAGTTATATATATATATATATATATATATATATATATATATATATATATATATATATATATATATATATATATAGAGAGAGAGAGAGAGAGATATTAGTCCCTTAATCGACGTTGCAGCTGGTGGAGCACCTTACATTCTGAATTAAAATAGATCTGAATTTTTTATGCACGTCTATATGTCCACTTGAATTCGAAAAAGGTCCACTGGGAACTGAAAGTAACTTCTCTACGTTATCGGCTAAGAAATATCGCGTATCGCTGTTTTAAATGTTCTGTTACTGCAGTCATTGCTTGGTTATTAACATATCATTTTCACTATGCACTGTAACTGTTACACGTTTTAAGCTGAACAAACGTCCAATACAGATGCCAGTAACAAAACTATATTTATAATTATAAATAAATTTTAAAAACTTTACTTTTTAGAATTTAAATTAAAATTTTTATGTGTTATTTAATTGTACAGTTGAATTGAATTATTTTTTAATTGTTACTTGTTTGTATCTTAAATTTGTCACGTTAATGTTGTTTGCCAATGTGAATTACCAGTGTGACATGACCTACATCATAAATCGTACGATCTCAACGATGAAAAATATATATGAAATGAAATCAATAGAACCACGTGTAACGCATAACGTCTCGTTGATAATAAGGTCATTCAGAAATTAGCGATTTGCTCGGAGAAACAGAAAATTGTGAAGGAATTGGTCATGGCTTAAAGTTAGGGACAAATCTAGCATTTTTCGGAGTAATTGTGGAAAGCCAAGGAAAACCAAATGAGTAATGGTCGGGCCTGGAATCGCGCCCGGTCATCACGAATGCAAGTCCAGTGTTCTTAGCTCTACGCGACCTCGCTTGGCACATATGCATATCGTAAGTATAGGCTACTGACGGCAAAGTGAGGACGTGTTAAGGTGTCCGTAAATTGCGGTAACCATTAATTAATAAGGTGTCAGTAGTGGCTTAGCGGTCAGTCCAACAAACCTACCACCAGGCGATCAGGTCTCGGTCCTCGACGGGGTAAGTCCCTGGATATTCGCATGTGTGAATCGTGCCGGACGATGCCGCTGGTCGGTGGGTCACCTCGGGAAATAACCCTCCCCTCTATTGTAAGGCCACATCCCATGTCATTCTCAGGGGGCAAGCAGATGTCTACGGGCGCCCAGTTGTAAGTCTGCAGCTGATTATAGAACCACGATTTTATGGCGATAAGTTTTTTGCAACGTTTGGTTTCAATGCGTCATGTGCACATCTGCAGCCCTGCTACTTCGTCTGTGACTGGAAGGTTTTACTCTCACTTGCCTTGGCAATTTACATACGTACGGAGACACAATAATCTTATTCTGATTGGTGCAGTCAAATGAGAGACGTGTCTGAACAAAGACACGCTGCCAGTAACCTTGAGGCAGAGCTGTCGATGTAGTCACTAAAACGAAGTGGGGTAAAAATCTTTTCGCGACAAAATCGTGGCCCTACTGATTACCCTCCTCATTGAATACATTCTTGTCATTACTAAACAAATAATTTAATTGTGATCTGAGGAATCATTTTTTCTAAAGAGAGAAGAGCTATCCTGATTTCGTTTTTTATGGTTTCCAGAAATCGTTCCTTAACAAAAGCCGCGGCAGACTTCTCTCCCAGCTGCTGTCATTGAATCAAGTTGTGTTCCAGTATCTAATGACCTCGCTGTCGACGAGACGTTAAGCCCAATTACTTTAACTTACCCGTCATTGTACTGTACATACAAGAGCACAAACTATGATGTCATTGACTGCGAGTATCTACGTGATGTCTACTTCTGTGGCCGATGTACGGGAGGCTGGCCACTCTACATCGGAACTAGTACTGTAAGAGACTCAGGTCTGGAACCCTGGTCATGGGGGAACGTGGGATTTTACGGAAGCAGGTTTGGTCGGCAGGTGGGAGGTTGTCAGCAAGAAATGTCTTCAGCTAGGTCTTAGACCTCACCCCAACATCTAGGCCTGCTTATAAACAAGACGACCTTCGCAAACCAGGGTCCCTCCCAGAGCTGAGTAATCGGACAGACGTATTCTACGCAGCAAGCCAAAGCGAGACTTCGAACGAGACCACAGTCGTTTGGAGTCTAGTCTGCTATCAGAAAATAACGCGTATTTTGATGTATCTAGGAAAGAATCACGCGGAGGGAGTTTGTACCACCAAACATGGCAGACGTAGTAGCTAGGAACACCAGTTTATCTAAATAAAAAATAAAAAAATAAAAAAAAAACTTTTTTATCAGCTTGTTTTGTGCCTTAAGCTTAAGAGGGCGTGGTACATAATTCAACGTTAAAAGCATTATAATCCCTAACTGTAGGTTTATTGAAGCCAATTTACGAAAATTAAACAATAGCAATCCTAGACAATAGTCTTAGCCAACGTTTTAAACAAAATTGTTTCCAGTGTTACGTACTTCTGAGGCACAATCTCTGACGCCGGAACCTCGTGCGTTTAACTACAGCGCAAGAGATCACGCGTAACGAATTAGTAATTCTCGATAAATTATACTGATAAAGTTGGCAAATACCATTCTCTAGGATTGTCAGAACTTTATCCACATTGGCTTCGAAAACAGCGTAGAAATCAATTGATGCTTTCAGCGTTTATTTATGTACCACGCACTCTTCAGAGTGCGTTGTAAATAAATAAAATCTGAAAATATCAATTGATCATGTTTTTGTGTAGAGACGTCCATCATTTGACTGCGCCATGTGTAAGGTCAATTCTACTACAGGTCAGAAAGATCAATGTTAAAAGTTTGTCACAAAGAAAATTGCTGCGCTTGATCACTGGTATCAGTCGGTAGTGCACCAAACTAACCAATCACAGAGCTTTCCTGAATTTTAAGTTGCATTAAGTTGATAATTTAAAACGCGAAATCGGTTTCTTTTCACTTTAAAATCGAAATAAATGACTTCTATGATTTACAAGTTATTTTAAACTTCATTTTACTACGGTTTCGTATTTATCTGGTACATTAGCGATTGAAGCGAAACTAGTGGCAGAAATTTTCCCTGTGCCAAGTTCACCCATACGAAAGCGTATTTTCTTTCTAACCTGCAGGAGAATTAACCTTAGCTATGTAACACCACACGTCGATGATTTGCGCGTAGAAGCATAAAACGAGTGAGAGTTAAAACTCATACAATCACTGAGCATGAAGTAGAGCTGAAGATGTGTACGTAAGGCACTGAACCGAGTTGGTACAGATTTCTTTCTGCGAAGATCTGGTGTTCCTGATCATAGTTAACGGCGTTGGGAGGCTTGGCAACAACGCTGCCTAGTAGCTAACCTCTTGTGGCCGCGGACGTCAGAAAATAGCGCCCAGTGTTGACAGTTCAGGCTGGCTGCCAACCGACCAACACGTCAGTCTGTACACTAGTTACTTCACAATGACCTCACTGCGGTATTTTGACGCACTGGGCCTTTGCCGATATGTCCGCGTACGAAACATGTTTAGATGGTTTGGGTGCACGTCAGGAGGCTTTCTTCTAATACCGTTTGCCAGTCTGCAAAAGAAAAATCAAAACTGAGATACTCAGAAATGATTTATTCTTGAAATGAATAGTCCAAATTAGCATGGAAGCAGAAACATAGAACAGCTAAAATCGTCGTACATCTGTATTTGTAAAATGGAAAATACTAAAATTTCGAATATTTATGCGTAAAAGTGCCACGTATTGGGAAAATTATTACATGCTACGAACTGCTATTGGTTTCATTGAGTGAGAAAGGGGCATTTTCTAAGGATTATGATAATTCTATTTTTATTGATTCACTTCGAGCTTCAGATAACTGAAGATTCCCAGTCTGTTTTTATGCTAAATGTACGTTAATGGAAACAAAACTGTTGTTTAGCGGGAATAGCAAATAAAATACAGTATCCTTTTCCAAGTAAATTAGCGTAGAAGTTGGGCGGTATGGGTTTAATTCAGTTCGGTCACTAGTGAGGACTGTTTGAAAAATGTGAAAATGGGTCGAGTTTTTACCTCAAAATGATCCGACTTCAACCGTATTTATGTTTCCCTATTTTTATTTCTAGGCCTATCATAAAGTTCGATACTCTGGTAAGAGTTACTTTGCCATACGCTCGCGAAGTTTGGCATGTGCAGTGGTTGATCGACAGCTGTTAAAATATTTTGAGTTTTCGCTGAATTTATTATGTCAAACTGCCATAATTTCTGCATTTTGACGTTTTAGGATTTTGCAGTTATTCAGTACCAAATACGAGGTTCTTCAAAATTCTTATAACTGTGACCTATACGCAGTTAATTTACGGAAAGTCTGAATAAAGAACTCATAAATCGTATTGTAACCCGTTAAAGGTTTATAGCGAATACCAACTTGTGTAAACCAAGTAAACAATATATTACGACCGATCTACTTGCTAAACCTGTGATTTGAAAGTCTGGGAAAATACTATGTTTGAATTAATTTTTTTCGTACAGAAAGTTCGAAAAAGGCACTTCAGGAGGACTGAATCCAGCCTTTCCGGGTATAAGGGTTTCTCCAAAAAATTGGCAGCACCAACCACGATTGTGTTTCAAGTGCTATAGACTATCCTTTCTACTAGCGTGACAAGTGGTTAAAATGCCATTAAAACCACATACATAACAAAATTCACCGAAATAATTACAAGCTATAATTAATGCTCTTTAATGGCATATGTTAGGTTCTCCAAGGATTTTATTAACTAAAGGTATTTAGAATGTTTATGAGTGTTATAGAAAACCGTTGCTATAAAATGGTTATCTGAAAATCTGTGTTATCAAAAATGGTTATCGGAAAATTATTATCGATACCATAAAATGTATGAACAATTAACATAGTAAAATCGATACAAGATAATTGGTATAGAAAAGCGAAAGTTATCGATACATCTGTATTTATATATTGATATACCGAAAAATAGCGGATGTTATCGATGTATCGAAAAAAAAAACTGATGTCATAAAGTGAGTGAAGAGATTTTAGTTAAAATTTAACATCTAGGTGTTTAGCACTGGTGAGTGGTGACATGATGTGAAAATGGAGCAGCACCGGAATGAATGAGCGGGATAAACGGGACATCCCCGAGAAAACCCGCCGACCAGCCGCATCGTCCGGCACGATTAAAATGCCCGTTATTAAGAAAATATGAACACTGCATAAATGGAATAGACCTACTGTGTGTACCAAATTCGATTAAATTTTGAAAAATGCTTTATCAAAATGAGGGATAAAAAATTGTCAAATGACCAAAATTTTGAGAACACAAAAACACGCTATTAACAAACAATAAAAATTCAAACTACATCCCTAAATACTATATATGATCCGAGTTTGATGAAGTTTTGATTCATGGGTTTTAATACATCTCGTGCATTCAAAAATATTTGAATCTCGAATGCACTGAGTTTGATGAAATTATGATATATTGTTTCTAAGTTATATTTTGTATTAAACAAATGTTCGAATAGCTGCAACTATAAAAATGTAAACATCGTGTAAACAAAAGTTATAAAGGCAAGTCACCTTGTTAAGTACTATTCGTGTGTTGATGTTGATAGAATCCTGATGTATGATTCTTTGAGTTTTCCCTTGTGTAGAAGAAATGTTCAAATGGCCGTCATCGTAAAAATGGGAAGACTGCATAGTTGGAATCACAAAAGTCATTTCACTTTGTTAATACCTATACGAGAACTGAGACTGATTAAATTGTGATAAATGAAAAGTGAGAGGGGAGGATTTTCAGATGTCTCGTGAGATAGAAAATGATCAAGTGGCTGCCATGTTAGAAAATGTGAACACGACGTGATCAAAAAACCATAAAAATCAAGTAATCTGTCTAAAATAGGTGTACTGGTACCAAGTTTGATGATATTCTGAATTATGGTTCTTAAGATATCCCGTAAGTTCTTAAATATGCTCGAATTACCAACATTTGGAAAATTAGAGCACATCAAGGACAAAATTCATAAAAGTCAAATGTAATTTTAATAAGTACAATTTGTGTACCGAGTTAGATTAAATTCTCAGATTCTTGCGTGTTAAAAATTTGTTTAAATGACAATCATTTTGAATGTTTGAAAATGTCCTGAAAAAAATATATCAAAGTAAAGTCATCTTACTGCCTACTATATATGTGCCAAGTTTGGTGCCAATCTGAAAAAGTTAAACTTAATTGAATATCTCGCATTTTCAAAAACTTTTCAAAAAGTTGCAATTTTTAAAATATGAACAGGGTATAAAATTTTTGTTAAATTCAAGTAACCTCGCCATGGGCTTTATGTGTACCGATGTTAATTAAATGATAAAATATGGTTTCTTAGCTGTCAAATTTGATCTAACTACTTATGCTGAAATGGCCTCACATCGTAGTGTGCTGCGCCGCCACCACAGAAACAAAAACCCTGTCCTTGAGCAGGTAAACCTATTAACATCTGACAATTTAAATATTACCAAGAAACAGCAACAAATTTAACAAATGTCATATCAAACATTTTCACCCTGTTCCTTAGTGATGAAAGCCGTAAATATGCATCTAAATTAACGTTACTATAACCGTCCCTCACAGAATACCGAATTCTTTACTATTCTAATGACGATGGAATTGTCGTATTTTCCCAGTAAATATTTTCGTTTTATAAAACTGCTCGTGTTAGAGTTGTAAACATGGATATTTGGTCTACGATATAATAGTTAGGGCTTAAAATGCATAGGCATGAATTTTCTTGAGATTTTTGTATGCAGAGGTGTGTTTAATAACAATAAGAGCCGTATTTCATGGCAAAATTGAAGTATTTTATGGTTAAGTTAATTAGTTATCTCAGCTACTCATACATGTGAAACCCGGTACTAGAGATTCAAACTGGTGTTGACGAAAATGTAAACAACCTCGTTTCGAGCAGAGCAGTCTCTTGTGCGGCTTTAGCACTGAGCATTTCCGAGGAAGTTATTACATAACACCCCTGGTACAGTGAGAAGGCAAGGTTGCGGCTGGCATTTATAACTCACGTTTGTACACGAACTCGGTGCCAGAATATCATCGTATTTTAGACGTGCTCTGTATCTCTTCTAGCTCCCGCAGGAAACCCACTTACCGTGCCTGAATAATTGAATAGGCGAGTTTAAGGAAGGCAGGATTTCATATTTTCATCCAAATAAACCAAGGATAGACGCAGTCAGTGAGCTAAATACGAGAAATTTTGCAGCACAGATAATTCATTGACAGATTCACGGTCTGGAAGAGTGAGACGAGGAAAGAAAACATTCCTGAAATAATTTCCTTCTCGGGCCTTGATTTTATTTTGGACGATACGTGGAGCAGTTTCCTTCTTAATTTTACCAAATAATTTATAGTCGCATTGCTTTACTACAATTTTCATTCGACTAACGCTACGAGTGCTGTGGGGTCGAACCCTTAGACACTGCGGTTATGTTGGCAAGAATGATTTTTCTAGCGATGATTAGGATAACTTGATTTGTGAGCACAAATGGCGCCGCCTACAAAGTGCTTAAAAATTATTTATGGAGAAATACGTTTTATTTTACTGCTCTGCGCCAAAAAAAATCGTAATTTTATTATTTTACCAAATTTTGTCTAACTTTTACACAATACATTAATAGTAATTTCCCACAAATGTAATATTTTTCGGTTCTATAGTTTTAGTACAAGTGCATGTCAAAGTAGTGATTTGAACTTTCAATAATTACCCAAGTTAAAACCCTTCGACCTATACAAATGAAATTATTTTGAGTGAAAGTTAATGTATTAAGCTACAGAATGATACCTTTGTTTTTTCACGTAAAAATATTTATTTAATACGAGCGTTCAAATATGTGCAAAAATTGAGGCACACTCAAGATTTTCAACGCACAATTTTTACGTGAAATAAATTACAAATGTGTCATTCTGTAGCTTAATATGGTTACTTTCACTCAAAATTATTTCATTCGTATCACTTGAATAGTTTTTACTTAGGGTAAGTAGCGACATTGTCACATCGCTATTCTGACTTTGGCTTGTACAAAAACTATGGAACCGAAACATATTTTATTTGTGGGTGGTTACTATGAATTCAATGTGTAAGTTGGATAGTTTTTACTGGTTAGAACATATGAAATTACGAATTTTTCGGTGTAGAGAGCCCTTAATGAAACTATTCCAGGTGTGGTCGCCGTTAAAAGTCCCATAGCAGGACTGTATTTGCGGGAAACTTACACGCCACTACAGCGCATGGCTCGTTGTGGCAATGTGGCAATTGTTGCGCGCTTCAAAGTCGCTTCTGAAGCGCTACAATGCGCAAAACGTCACAATCTAAGGAGCGTCGCCCCTAAAAGCTGGTCCACACGCAACGCATTATCTTACGTTTTGTCGGTCATGCAAGTTGTTCGGCAAGACGTACAACTTGTGGGATGTCCAACCAGGGGCGTAGCAAGGACTTCTGTTCTGGGAAGGGGGGAGTGGACACCGATCACGCGTCATGAACAGGGCTGAATCTTTGCAGCCTCTCTTTTCCTTCCTTATCAATTCGTGCCCTTTCCTTATTTTCAATATCACGTTGTTTAAATCACTCTGCTCTATCATTTCGCTGTATATAATAACAATAAATCTTATGACATAATTATTTGACTTACCCGTAATTTGAAAATGACTGTTTACCATATATTCTTCCTAATAGAGAGAGCATTAGTCAACAACGTGAACACTAAAACCTTTAGATTTTTTACTGGTCGCCATATTGGAACTTTTAAAAACAGCGATGGAAAATTCCATTTTCTCCTCGCTAAATGTGCGCCTCTGAGGAAGTTGCGACCTAGGCCCGGGCTTAGTGGGACTAGTGGTAAATCCGGCCCTGGTCATGAAGCGGGGCGTCCAGGAGTCATCACCCTGAAAAATTTCAATTTGCAAAATGATGCAATTTAAGCAGTTTTTGTACCTAAACTGTGAATACAACTCAGCTAATTTTACTTTCGAGCAGTTTATTTTCATTTCGGGGAGGGGGGATTTATCCTGATACCCCTCCTCTCTGCCTACGCCCTTGTATCCAACGTTCCATTTGTTCTTAATATTTAACTTTCAATATACCGACCAGTTACGTATTTTTGTAGGCGAATTTAGTTGTTTGGGTTGCCAAAAAACGAAAATAGATTAATAACGCATATAAGACGATCACGACGGTCTAGAAAATGGTTGTTGAAGAGACGTGACTAGTCTCACATTAGGCTTTACGGAAAACATATTTTAGTATTGTAACACTTTACAAATACATCTTTACTGTGACGTATCATAAAATTGTTTATTGCAGAATAAACCATTCTATGTATTACAAAAGACACAGTACAAGAGCTGTAAACAAATAGTGAACTCTACTGACATTTTAAGAATTTTTAACTTAACTTAAACATTTCTACTTGAAAACAATTTTTATAAGAAAAGCATAAAAATAACTTTGCACTCTTGACAAATAATATCTAACAATAAGCTCCATTCTTAAATAAAGTATGCAATACTTTAAGTTCAATTATTTTAACAGTAACCACACATTCATACAATTTGTTACAAAATTACATGTCAGTATTTTGGGCAAACAATCCTCACATTTAGAGGAACAAAACATGTTATTGTGGACATAGGTCAGAAAACGTACAGTTTCTGAACTAAGTTCACTATACATCTTGCAGGCTAGATAATCTGACTATGGCATACTCAATTTCATATAAGTTTGGATAAATTTTACAGAAACTTATGGGCAATAAATTGTAATATTTGTGATTTGTGTGGCACAACACAAGGCAAACTTTGCAGTACAAATACTGAAATAGCCATCTCAGGTTCATTTTAGAGCTAAAAATGTCTTTCATTGGGAAACAAATCACAAAGTATTAAAAATTATTGCCCATAAGTTGCTGTCAGATTTATCCTAACTTATATGAAACAGAGTATATGTCGCAACTACACGGTGAGGAAGAAGTCTTGACACTTCGCGATGCTCTCCAACAAGAGAAAGTGACTCCCTTTTTGTCGCCGAGCGCTAGTAGTAATTTAGCGGAAAATTTGCCTTGTTTACATCTGGCGATGTTACAATTTTTACAATTATTTATATAAAATTATGTTAATATGGTAAGCTGGTATTGTAGATATATGTTTCTCATCCATAAATGCATTGGCATGTTTGTGGAACTGTTTATATAAGTCGCCTGAAAAATAACATTATGTACTATTGTTTTAACAAACACATTCGAACAAAATCTATTCTTTCGTGCCCTACAAAATTTTAGAATCGTTGCAATGTGTATCTACATGTAAAAGTCATAAATACTAAATTTTATGGTTGAAAGAGTGTTCCAATACAATATTGCATTTACATCATCTGGAGTTTCAATTTTTTCTTCTATAATACAGGCAATTCCGATAGCAGCTACACATTTTAAGCTGTGAGAACTTGCTAAGCCAAATATAAAACAAGACAAATGTTCCACTGAAAGATTACTAGCGATGTGACAAAAAAGGACTCACATTTTATTCCTCAGTGTGAAGACCTTACATTCATAGACAGTGGGTCGCTGTTATTGCAGCCTCATACTTCACATCTGGGAGTAGCGGCGTAGCGTACAATGTTGTGTACCTGTAGTAAACAATCTCTGCGATGACGTCCCACAGCAACACGATTCATTTCGTACGCTATAAACTGTTTGTAGAAGGTCTCATTTTCCCCCGCCCTGATCTAGTAGACTTAGTTATTTTCTTTTACTACATATTTTATGTACACTGTGCGTAAACAATTAATTTTTTTCGTCACTATCTCTTTGTTGGCAGACGAGTCTATTTTTTAATTTCTGAATAAACGATTGGTAGGCGTGACCCCATTTATTACGGCCGGAGTATTCAGAGATTTTAACTGGTCAAAAGTACAGCATATTTCAGTAAGAGATAATGAATTCCGAAAGAAACTCTCGCGATTACTGGCGCA